>BEXV01001179.1:92223-113851 GCA_003118195.1 Hemicentrotus pulcherrimus | reverse complement strand
AAAAAATACGAAGTAAAATGAAATTTGGGGGGATTTTCGGGGCGTTGAAATATGGCCAGATATGGCCATGGAGTTTGCAAGGATATGCGTATAGTAGTCTTCCGTCTCTAAAGAGAGAGAGCCGACCCTACCCCAATAAGAGGCTAACGAACGAAAGAGACGGAAAAATTCGGTCTAGATCATTCCCAGTCAGACTTTTCTGTTTAGATCATACTCATTGGCCCGAATTCACAAAGCAAGGTTTGAGCTCAGACCAACTGGTTTGAGCTCAAACCTCCTTTTGTTTCGCCAAACCTCCTTTTGTCCTTTACAAACCAGGTTTGTAAAAAACGCGTAAAACGCGTCATATGACGTACGAAAACCAAGGTACTCATTGTCAATTCTAACGTAACACAGACACTAACAGCATGGTTAGTAAATCAAATGATGAAAGAATCAATGACAATGAACAGATGAATGTCATGTCAATAAAAAAACAAATCAATCATCTGATCTGATCATTTAATGATTCATCACAAGAGTCAAGACATCAGTTATCAAATCATTCACGACGTCATCCTCGCTCGAGTAGATTTCTAGACCCTACAGCCAGGTCTAGTCTAGACTATCTACTCTCTAGATTCTAGTAGAGATCTACTAAAAAATATATAAGTTTTAGGGTCTATAGGGTCTAGATCTAACAAAAATATCCTTACCATTTCGGAAATACTATCTTCAGTCTGTTAAAACAACTCTTCTTGATCCCACTGTTTCGATGAAAACTGCGAAAACTGTCTCGGACAAGTACGTACGTTCCAGAGCTAGGAGGCCGAGGCAGAGTCTATACATCAACGTCCTTTGCTTATCATGTGACATACCGTGCGTGACCAGAGTGAAAATGCCAATCTACTGAAGAATATTTATCAAATAAATACATAATGACCTATAAAAGTATTATTTGACAACTGGAATTATTATTTTACTACTATAATGTTTATTATAAATTTTATAAATTCTATAATATACCTAAATTGAATAGATATACTACAGAATATTTTCATCTTCAATGGAAAAATATGAAGATTGACCCCTTCGAGACCTTTTCACCAGCTGCGAACGAATGAAGGGATCCCCCCTGCTTTGGAAAGTCTCGCCCCTACCGGCTCCCGACGAATGGACTGTGCGTACCGTACCGGACCGTTGAAATTCGTGTAGCCCTCGCGCTCGATCGAGCTAGCTTGGACGACACCTTCTTGGCGGCCTAAGCTTTTAGCGATCGCTTCCGCGAGCCACGCACCGTCCGTATCCGCACGGATGTGTATAGTATAAAGAGGATGTAGTTAACGCAGGCGCTATACCGTATGGGAAAGTGATGGATTGTTGTGCATAATAATCCAAACGTAATCGACGTGCAAATTGTTATCTTCTTCAGACTCTAAAAATCTGACTGAGGGCTGGAAACCAAGGGCGGAGTTAGCAGAGTTAGACGTTGGGAGCCTCGCAGACTTTGGTATGGCTGAAAAATTTGTTCTTGCCCAAGAATAGGAATTTCAATTTGAGCAGAAAATCTAGGATTCTTATCTAGGAGTACGAATTATTGGAACAATTGCAGTTAAGCCGAATTATTTGTAAACAAATAGGACGTGGGACTACTTGGTAAATAGTCAGGACCGGGTGCAGGGTGGCCGTGGTGCATCATCATCATCATCATCATAATTCATAGATCTAGCTAGCTATTATTGTCTTGTATTTTTATGTAATCTGTCTAGATTTAGGTCTAGATTCCTACTCTAAATCTAATCTCTAGATCTAGATCTAGATCTAGATCTAAATCTAATCTAGACCTAGGGTCTACATGTATGTCATGTCTCTAGATTTTGAGCCTGCATTTATGCTGTAGATCTAGACCTAGATCTAGATCTAGATAGTGCAGTGTTGGTGTAGACAAAATGTGTTACTGTTAGTGTAGATTAAGTGCCACTTCTTTGCTGGTCAAAATTAGTCTAGAAAGTTAGTGTCTATCTGATGAGTGATGACTTGTGTAACTTTGATTTATACAAAAAATGATAAGTAGAAATAATGTTGATAGGAAACCACCCATTGTCATTGGCATTGATCAGTCAATAAGTGGTGGGTTCCAGAGCTGTGTGCACACCCACTTGTAAACAAATCTAGTTTGACAAGATCCAACCTGTCACTGTTTAATTAAAGATTATTTTGTTGATTTGATGGAAAGAAGACATCAATTTCAGATCAATGACTATGTCTGTTGCATTGCCATTGCAATGAAATGCTACTTTGTACGGCGATTAAGTTAACAAGTGGTTTCCAACGTAACAATATTGCCATTTCCCTGTTCTTTATAAAAAAAAAAATCACGGAATTAGGCCTAGATCATTTATAACGAGTAATTGTTTAAATGAATTCAATTTTTCATATTTCTTTTGAATTTCGTGATTTTATATTTTAAAAGATGAGCTACAAATGTAAGTGAGATTTCTCAGTATTTCTTAGTAGAAGTAGAAGTGTTGCAATGTAGTCTCAATGTAGACATTGTCATTGAGTCAGATTGGAAGACTTTTAATTTTTTTTGTGCCAAAATTTGAAATTATTATAATTATAAATGTAGTAAAGTCTTCATTTATTCCACTTTCATACTTCCTCATTTGCATTCCAAATTTGATGGAATAAAGCTCTGCAACATTTTGCTATTGGCTTTTTTTTGTGCATAAAAAAACTAAAAAGATTGCATTGCAATTATAATATTATTACTAAGTCACTTACTACACTGTAAGTGTGATTGCCGACTAATTTATCCCCCTATCCTGCATGTCTTGGTAGCCCCAGAATATTGTCTTTTTGTGTTGAGCAAAAAGAACTAGGGTCTGTTAAAGTTTTGGTGACTTGGTGCTGTGTCACGATTTTCTGCTTGTGTTTGTGTTGTGTGAAAGTGAGCATGCCCACTTGCCCAGTGTTATTTCTTGAGCTCTATGTCTTTAAATTTTTAATGAAGGATGGCAGGATGCCATCTGATAACTGAAAACAACATTGCCTAAATTTGGAGATTTTAAAATTTTACAGGCACTGTATCTTTATTTTTATTTTGTTGTTATTGTCATTTTGCTTCATTTTGCTCAGTTATCTTGTTATCGCGATTTCTCAAGAAACACGTGGGATATGAACTTTAAACTTGATGATAGTATGTATCACATTTACCTTAGGAAGACAATCTTAATATATTTCGGAGTAACTAGGTCAGAGGTCATAGAGGTCAATTTATGAAATTCCAGCTATTAGCCTGTTATCGCCAAATATCTAGAACCACTTGAGATATGCAGCTCAGACTTGGTAATAATATGTATTACCAAAGGTCAGGTTTGGGGTTAATAGGTCAAAGGTCAAATGTCACAGAGGTCAATTTTTGAAATCACCGGTTTCAACTTTGTTATTCTGAGATCTCAAGAACCACTAGAGATATGGGGTTCAAATTTACATTTTGGGCTATGTAGTTGGTTAAGATCATGTCAGTCGACATTTGATTATAGGTTTTTTTTTTTTCATTTTCAGAAATTATTTTTGCACTTGTCTTCTTTTTTGCATTCTTAAGATTTTGCCAGTGTCACAAAGTTTAAAGGGATCGTGTAACAATGTTAAATCTGAGATACATGGCCCTACATGTTATCAGTGTCTGTGATATGGTGTAATATTGAAGCCCTAAAAAAATTGCGCGTCAAAATGATCAAGAAGTGCCTCAAAAAAGTAAAAATCTTTGAGTGACCGGTTTTACCATACTCGTTTTTCCCAATAGACTGTAGTGTTATGAAAACCGTCAGGCGAACGGTTTTCAAAATTTGTAATTCCAATCGATGATCAGGCAGGCAGGCGATCGGCTTGTAAAAGTCATAGGGTTCCTGACTGACCTAAAGGTTTTTAATTATCATTGCATCATGAGCTAAATCCAGAATTTTGTTTCAGAATCTGAGACAAAGTTACCGGATCCCTTTAATGCTTATTCATTTTCATTAGATTTTTAAATTTTTTTTAGACAACTTCCATTGTTATACTATTTGAAATGAATACTTCTGTTTGTATGTAAAGGAATTCACAAATTAATGATGCATTATTTATCTTCTTTCGAAGCTGCAGTGATTTGCTCTTTAATTTTCTACATTTTTTTTCTAAAGCATAATCAAATCAAAAGATTTATCCCCCCCCCCCTATTAGTTCCATCTCATTTCAGACTAATGCATTTTTCTATCCCTCTGTGTTGTGTCATTTCTCCTTTCTGTAGGTTTGTTGGTTGTTTCCCAGCGACCTTGTCCCCGACTCACCAACTCACCAACTCACCAACTCACCAACTCACTCTCAGCATGCCACAGAGCTTACTCTTCATCGTATGTTGCCACTTAAGCTAGCTTCATCCATTTTAGTTGTTGGAACGTTTGCATGTTTCACTTGCTCTGCACTGTCAGACTTGTCAGTCCATCACCACTCACTTTTCTCCTGTTTTTGGTTCACTTTCTTTTGACCTAACGTTCCAAAGAATGTCATCTCATTTGCTGAGTCCGCCCAAAGGTAGGTGACGCATTCTTTTTACAACACCTTTTGCTTTTGTTTTGTTTGATTGTTTCAGGGAATGTGCAGTATAAGTAGTTTGTAATAGAAAGAATAACTTGAAGTGTATAATGTCCAAATCTTTGTTTATCAATTATTAAACAACTTTTTGACATAAAAAACTGTTGATAAAGCAGAATTGCAGTTACATGTACATGTACATGTTTTGTTTGCCCCCTCCCCCTCCCCAAGTATTGAAATATTCATTGTGTGAGTCAAGGTACATATTTATTTTATTTCACACTAATTTTTTTGCACATTTATAGTCTGTGGCCAGTAACTTTTGCCTGAATGCATGCATTCTATAAACAAATGACTGGTATTTTTTTTGCCACCAAAGGTGGTGTACTAACCCTGCTTTAAAATTACCAGAATTTATTGTATGGAGCTCTATAAAAGAGTTTTATAGCTATACAATAATAAGCAATATATTTTCTCTAGTCTGAACTTTATAAAACATAAGTAGCTAGCTAAACTCCTGTTTGAGCATTGATTCAAATGAAAAATCGATAAAGAATCAGCATCCAGCTCTAGTCTGAAGACTATGAATTTTGTATCACACAAAAATTGTCTTGTTTGGTGGGGCTTATTGTGTGCGCGCACTGATCATTGGCCAGCTTTCATGTCATGTGAACCTTTGAAATTCGCTTCTTTCTCAATGACAACGTTTTTTTTAAAATATGATGTTGTTATCTAATGGCCCTTTTGTCATACAATGATTCTTTAGCGTTTCTTTATACAACGTTTCTGTATACAAGTTTCGTATAAATTTCTACTCTCTGAACAGGCTATAAAATCAGTAATTGATGAATAACCAATTAAGCGGGCAGTCAACCTTATTTTAGTCAACCTTAGAGTTAAATTGTTTGTTTAGATAAAAATATGACACATTCTGCTCAAGATCAGGATGTTCTGTGTGTAGAATAGAATTTTCGTCTCTGGGTGTTGGTTTATTGAAAATTAATATAATTGTTTGTTTGTATTGGTTTGCAGTTTGTTGTTTCTTAAATGCGTTCACACTGCCCTTGATATCCTCATACTGAGTGTGGGATGGTGTAAACACATCTACAAAGAATACATGTCTGCTTTGTTAAAACTATGTCAGTGTCTAGGCAGGGAGATGGGACTTGCAAATTGCAAAGACTTGAAATTGCACATGTTTACTAATATTCTTTCAGGCATGAAAATTTTCCGCGTATCCGCGGATTTCCGCTTTTTCCCCCGATCCTAGATTTTTTTTCAATTTCCACGCATATGCCATCGTGTATACACAGTAATACATGGGCATGCAATAAAGTCGGAATCGGAGGTGATCCCTTAACATATTACACATACTTGCACAGCGCCTCATGTCCGTGTATATGCACTCTACGTACATGTACATACTAAGGGATCGCCTAATAACCGCCGGAGATTTGTGCGTAAGCAAAATTCCTCCGCCCGTAATTGCGCACTCGCTTGAAGGCGGAATGTAATTCGTAATACACGCAAATCATGTTACTACATGATGTACGCAGTCACACACAATGCATGTACATGTACGGTGCACATGTGTTAGCCAGTGCATGCAGTGACTGCAGTCGCGACGTGATGTTTCAAGCGAGCGGATGATCTGTCATTTGCCGAGTTGGATTTTGATATTAAAAAGGATAAGCCTCGGAAATACCCAGTTTTTATAGCAAGATCGCTTTGGTTCGTGAAAGTTTTTCAGTGTTTTTTATGAACAGCACTTTTCATGCCTGAATATTGGCAAACTGTTGCATTTTTTACTTATCTTTGATGTTTTGGCAATAAATATTATTGTTAGACAAGTGGTATGCAACTTTATGCATCCAATGTGGAATGTTAACATTTCTACGAGTATTTCAAATATGTTGCTACATTGTTTTGTTTCAATATTCTGTGCAAAGCTTATTGTACATGTACATGTATATACTGCAATATATACAGTGCGTGTACAAAAAAGTGTACCAAACTTTTGTAACTTCTAATAATAAGGTTATAACCTGTGTCACCTTGAATCATATCTGTCCATTAATACCTGTTCTTAATAGTGCTGCCACGAATGACTGAGCAGCAGGTTTTCAAAAATTATTGTCAAAAACCTCTTGTATGTTTGGGCTGAAGCAGTGAATGTGGATCAAAAGCCATTAGTATGTTTGTGTCATCTCATTCCACCCTGGTGCTCACTCACCTGTGACAGAAATATTATGAATAGGGTATCACTATCATTGGACAGAAAATAAGTTGCTCTCTATCATGAAATACATTTCAAAGTCATTTTGGTTATGAATTTTAATTATGAGCTACCAAAGTTGGGATATACACTGTAAAAGGTAGTGTGTACAGTAGCTAGAGAGTAGCAGAGAGAAATTGTTAAAAGTAGAAATTCTTCTTACCGTAAATCTCTGTGTATAAGGCGCACTTTATTGCTGCCGAAAAAAATTGAAAGTCTGGGCTGCGCCTTATACACAAGTACACACACTCACACAAACAAAAAAAAATCATTTTTTTTTATATAGTTTCGATTTATGGCGCTATGCCTGGCAATGTCTCCCAGCTCAGTAATCGGTGTGTTGACTCACCACTCAGAAACTAGAACAACACTCAAATTTGTCTGTCATCTTGGTTTGAAAGGAATATTTCTAATAGATCTCAATACCGGTATTTAGTTTATAATAATAATTCCTCCAATTTTGCTTTGGCGTACCACAAGGTTTTATCCTTAGTACTACTGTTTTTAATTTACATTAATGATCTTACACATTCTTCTAAAAACGACATTGTTACTTTTATTTGTGAAAAGTTCACAAGCACAAATCGGTGCCTTCAACTGCACCTTGATATTAAATGGAAGTCCTTCCCGCGTTTGTTTTTGTTGCAGACAAAAAAAGACAACAAAAAAAAAACGATGATGATCAAAATTTTATGATGATCATTGAATTTAAATTGTCCAAATGTTTTTTTGTTGTTGCTTAAAAGTTATCAATAAGTTCCCCCATTTCTGAAGATAAGGGTGGCTCTGTAAAGGTGACATGTAGGCCTATATGGTAATAATTTGTTTCTTTCTTTTAACTTGGTTGTAAAACTTGATTTCTGGGAATGACAAACAATTTAGAGAGAAGGAAAGTAAACATTAAACAGTACATGTGACATTGTGTCACATTCTGTAAAAAAAGCAAAGGGTTTGACTGAAAAACGACTGAAAATATATCAAGGTTGGATGGATACAGTTTGATCAAAGATAAGATGAACTGATCAGTGAACATTTAAACCTTAAATCAGCCGTAAAACAGCAATTAATAGATTGTCATGCTAGACAGTGATTAGGATTACAACTCTAGCGCATATTTAGTCATGTATCGGCAGACAGTAGACACTCATGTAGTCTACAATGAGATTTACACATAGATATAGATGTTATTGGATCATTCATTAGAAGGGCCAAATTTGATCTTCATCTCTTCAAAACTCACTAAACTAAGAATAATATTCATGAATATTCTTTAACAATTGTGTGATTGTATGCTGACTAATAACTCACCCCTATATGCTAGTTCCATATTTCACTGAGCATTGTCACTGCCTGATAAAAGTTTTTCTTATCATTGTGATATCAACTTGAATTGCTTTTAGATTTCTTTTGTCCAGTATTTACACACAGTATTTACATGGACAAAATATTGTAATAGCTGAATGCCATTTTGAGCACAAGCTAACTCCTTTGAGATGATAGTATTAAAAATAACACATGTTTACATTGGCTGTATTGAGGAAGTACTGTACATTGAACATAGAAAATTTGTTATTAATATACTGAAAAAATGTCCCTCTTCAGTTCATGATGTATACAGACGAGCCCTATATGGCAAAACTTTGTAACATGGCTGTTTGTACTTGCATGCAGTTGACACATAGTCAATTGTGTACATGTGAGAAATATGGAGATAAAGGGGCCCATGCCCTCAATCCAGCAACAGCAAGTTTTTTTTAAATTTTAATCATGGGAGCCCTTCTTGATTTTGATGTTGTAAAAGTGCAATTCTCTCACAATTTTCATATTGACACATTTTTTTTCAGTGGACCTCTTACTATGATGTCCTTCCAAATGGACCTAAAAAGAATGAGAAATCTCAAAAATTATTTTGTCGGTCTTTACAAAAACTCAATCTGAAAATACTTGATATCAAATCTTATCACAGATGTTGACATGTTCTGTACATGTACATACCGGTATAGCCTACATGTATGTGTAGGTGAAGCCTACCCGCCCTACTGATGGCCATATTTTACCTGTATTGCAACCATTTAGATGCCAACCATGGCCTGATCTGCCCTGGGGATGTTTATAAGGGTGTGCATTTAGAAGATGATCCACTTCTTCTAACAAGATACTGGTAGTATAATGCAACCAATCCCAGGTGAAATATGGAACTTGTTTATTTATGAGTACAGGGTGTCTCAAAATTCTGACAGCTGATTGCTGAGCTCATGTTACGTACACTGTACTGTAACAAAGCAGCAGGCATTTTACCAGGCAACTTTGCAGACTGATAACCAGGATCATTAGCAAAGTTATGTTTTTTTAAAAGGTAGACCTGTAGGAGTCCTGCTTTGTAACACTTTTACATATTAGTTATATTGTTTACTGTGGTTCAGTGTTTGTAAGAAAAACCATAGTAGTATCTACTAGATATAATAGTTGACAGTCAACATTTATAGGGGAAAAGTGTTTGTACCGCTACGCTTCAAGCAAGGAGGAATGAAATAGTAAAAGGAGCAGCACATTTAAAATAAAAAAGGCTTCTATAAGCTGGGCATACATGTACATACATGTACAGTACATGTACATGTGTAGATATAAACTGTAATTGAAATGTTCTAGTATTTGCTTTTGTTCACGTGTAAAAGTTCTGCTTTTTTTAGTACTGCACATTTGTGTGCTGTTGTGAAAAAGTGAAATTTGCTATATGACAAGATAAACTCACTGGAGGCTGAACAATCCCAACCCACTCTCTGTACACATCAAATTTTTATGTACCGGTACATTTTATGTATGTAGCTTTGTGGACTTACCTCCCATATAATGTAAGGCTAACCCTAACAAACCGTCTGTGATACAGTGCAGGACATGATATGTCTGTATAGAACCAAAGGAGTTATAGACCTAGCTGACCTCGATTCCAAACCCTCTGAAGACTCCTTTTGTCAACATAACTATGAATTGGAAATCGTAAATCTGTTAAATGTACTGATAGTTTTATTGCAATGGTAAGATATTTCTTTGTTCTCTTGGGTTTTTTTAACGTGATGTAGTCCCAGTTTCCATTAGATTTAAGGTATTAAAAAGTTTTGGTAAGGGGTCATGATGAATTTGGTTCAAATTAACATATTGGAATCATGCGTTCCTACAATATTCATTGATCGTTGTCCCGGTAGAAATCGAGTCTAAAGTTATGAAATTATAAATAATAAACTCTTTATGTTGTATAGCTCCCTCTCAAAGTCAAGATATCAATTTAGCTATGAAACCATGTTTCTTGACTAGAATCGACTGATTAGCTATTTCCGTTTGGAAACTATATATCACAACTACTTATTCTGAGATTTTCATGGTCGCAGCTACCATTGTACGACCGTAGGCGCTATTTGAAATTTTATCCAAATTTATCGGGAGTACCGATAAATTTTTATATTCAATTTTTCTCGAAAACAGAAGTGTTTTAGGGGTTCATTTTTTTAGTGCTTATAATACATCCACAGGGGCATCCAAATACATGTATATCAAAATTGTAAAGATTCACTATCTACACAATTTTCAAAATTTCCCAAAACTTTGTATTACCATTAAGTTTTTTACAATTCTACCTACATGTATTTTGCACTGTATGTGTAATTGTGCACAGATCTATGATTAGAAGTCTGAATGTAGGTTATGCATCTGGTGGACCAAAGAGATACTATTTGGGTAGACTTACTGAATATGTACATGTAGGCCTACTCCTAAATTATGCTGGATCTTTGGGAGCTGATGTAACAAACAGCACGTTGTGAGATTTAAAAGTTGATTTTGAACCATGATGATCAGAATCTTACATAATTTACATGTAACTTATCAATATTAGTGAGATGTGGATCATGATTTTTCTTTCTTTAAATGAACTATTGCACTAATTAGCCATGCATTCTGTATAGAAAAATTAGAGAAACAGGTCATAAGGTTGGGCAAAAACTTATGGAAAAAAAGAAAATGTTATTAATTTTTGAAATCGTGACCACAACGACACAAATTGACACAAAATTATCTCACGAGCCCCTTCCCATTTGCCCTTTACTAAAAACTTCATAAATATAGGGTTTTCCTTCAGAAAATGTTCAATCATACATTTAGCTGATATTCATTGTAAATGTTGCATACCGTAAATCTCCGTGTATAAGACTCACTTTTTTTACCGTCAGGGAAAATTCAAAAGTCGGGGTGCGTCGTATACACAGGTACAGAATATTTTGAGTCCTCAAAATGCAACTTTTTATTGGTTTTCAAAAATCTCTGTGTCTCAACATGAATTTCATAATGAAAACAAAGAATAGAATCTACTATATGAAGTAAAACTACGTTCCTAATTTGAAGGGAAGAGATTTTGATTTTGATTTTTTTTTCAGTCTCGATAAATTATGCCCTTCGCAAAGCACTTTGCCGGCCGAAGCTCTCCCGTGTCTTCAGCTCACTCACCTGTATCATGCAGCTCAATACACGGGGGCAACCTGCGCAGCAGCTAGCTTCGTAAGAAACAATCTTTCATGTCCCTTCTTTTACTTTTTGGCAATTTGGTACAGATTTAGATCTAAATGCAGTAATTTGTGCCAATACATTGCAAAAGTAAAAGAAAGGGCCGTATCCAGCACGCCAAGTCGCCATTTGAATCCATTTCAATCAATTTCAATGTATACACTACTAGAAACTTCTCGCCAGAGCATCGGTGCGCGATGGCCGCGCGGTCTAAGGCGGTGGCAATGGCAGGCAGTTTATGTCTGGAGAGCCCAGGTTCGATCCTTCCAAAAGATTTTTTTTTTTTTTGAATCTCAAAAGTCGGGGTGCGTCTTATACACGGAGATTTATGGTAAATGATTTTATTACAACCCTGAGAGAAAAAAAATCAATTCCATCATCAATAACTAAGTTAATATAAGTTTTTATGAAATTTTCTGTACAAAGCAAATTGGAGAGGAACTCGCAATTAGTCACAGTTTTGCCAATTCGTGTTTCAATAATGAAAACTTCCAAAATTCATAACTTTCCTTTTACTTATTTGTTTTTCTCCTTTTTCTGCTGTAATTAAAACCAACAAAATATTAGGGTGGATTTCCCCTTAATCTGAAGTTAGCTTGCAGCTTTTATTCCTGATGCACTATTGTTGTAATACTCCAAAATTCAAATCATGGTATTCTTGGCATATACCATATACCTGTACATCTATGATGTCTTTATGTTCAGAAAAAATGTTGTAGCTCTATTCGGACTTGAAAATGTACATACATAAAACAGATGTGTTTATTGAGGAGCAAATTTTATCCTGAGGCCAGAATATGCAGAGTAGAATATCAATATTCCCCTGTCCACAAGGAGCAGAAAAGTTTGCTGACCTCAAAGCCTGATTACATACAGCTGTTGGACAGCAGTGGGTGTGTGTGTGTGTTTATGTGTCTGTGGACACAGGATGGTCATCTAACCTCATACTGCAGACTGATATGAATATGAATTTGTCCCTACAGTATCCTATAGAAGCTGCATGTATAGGCCTAAATGGACATGCCTTGGTGTTAATCTATTAGAATTAATTTGACAAACGCATGGTTGATTTTAGTTGATAAATCTATCCTAAAATGACTAAAGCAAGGCCACCTTCACAATTTGTAAGAAGATGTGAGAGTGGACCTACATGTAGCTAGTAGTTGGTCCACATAATCAAGTAATTATCCATAGCATAAGCTACCATTATAAATTGCTTTTGTTGCCCACAGGTATTACATAACTGTCTGCCAAATCATTAGACATTGATCTCAAGTATATTCTGTCTACATGTACAATGCATCAGATGACCTGGATGACATTACAATTCCTTGGTAATATACATCTTATGTTATATAACGTTGAGTAAAAATGCAAGAGAGACGAGAGCTATGAGTGATGTGGCTCTGGAAAGCCCCCAAAGAGCTCTGAAATCTTAAAGGTCAAGACCAGTTTTGGAAATGCCCCCCTCTCAAAAAATGAAATGTAAGCTCTTATTACCAATCATGTGAAAGAATATGTTTTGACTAATTAATACGTGATGATACAAATTTTGCCGAGAAACCTCCTACTGATTGATATATTTGGTAAATTATTATATCTATTTGGACTTGATAGATATTGTGTATTCCCATATACATCTTTCTGTGTACAGTGCTTGTAACTTTACCAAGACTGGGCCAAATTTCTTATCATTTTGATGATTCCAGAACCTTGCAGTACACACCAATATTTATATGCTAGATGATCAACCTTTTCTGAACGATTCCACAACGTTTATTTCACAATGCAATCGCATGACCATAACTGGTCTTTATCTTTAAACGGAGCTATGGTAAAAGTAAGGTGCATAAAAATCTCTGCAAAGTAATTCCACTTGTAAAATTGAAAAAAATTGAAAAAAATTGAAAATCAGAGCTCCATTGAAACAAAAATAAAATAATTGACAAATACATGGAATGCTTCTAGTGAAATCATGTTTCAAGAAAAAATTGTCTCAGATCGTTTTGTACTACAATGTCAAAACTACAAATTATCACTGATAAGGGATATCCTATAAATACTGAAAATTATGAAATTAAAGTGGATGAAGATGACCTTTTTAAGGATTACAATTTTGTCATTTTATCTATACATGAAGTCACAGGTGCAGTGTTCAACATTTTCTTTTAATGTCTCTATGGGTCTTCATAACATTATCACATTAAATTTAACAGCAGTAGTGAGTGTTTTTTCAGAACATGTAGTGGGAAGATCAAGGGCAAGCTGATATCTCCTGGCTTAAAATCAATGTTAACCACAGCATGTGCTAGCTTGACTAGACAATTTTCATTATTCATGTCTGGATTTATCTGCTATGATCTTAATTAGGATGATTATTCCTTCAAGATTGTTTTCTAATTTGAGATTGATATCTGCATCACTAGGTAAAAATATTGTATACATACATGTAGTTATAGCTGGTAAAACTACATTGTATGAACCGGTAGTGAGGTGAAAGATGAACCAGTTCTATCCAGATGTATTCACTTGTATTTCCAATTCAGATTGTATTTTTTTTTTCTTCATTTGTTATAATCCTCTTATTTCTTACCTCCATTATAAACTGAATATTCTATTTTTTTTCTTTACTTGGAAATTGAAGAATTCAATTAATTGTATTTGTAGATTCTTTCCTCAGACCTATAAATAAACAATGTTAAGGATGTGAAATGAACAGCGCCACCTTTTGTCACAAAATGGAGATGGCTTTTAACTTCTAAACTGTATGCCGGGCGTCTGTAATGGTACCGGTACATGCTGTGTAGGAATATTTCTGATGGACTTATTAATACATGTACATAAAAAACAAGTCCTTCACTCCCATCTCCAAAATGAAATCTTTGTTAGGCCCTAGCTACGGAAAATATCATTACCTTTTCCTTTTTGTTGAAGGTTGGATAACAGAGAGAAGAAGACAAAAAGGAGAAAGAGGGAAAGGAAGGGAGGGGGAAGGTTATTTTTTTGTGAACAGAATGTGTTATGCCATTATATTCCTTCTTATATCCTCCATTTAGTTGCTCTTCATGGCCTTGTTCTCTGGCATTTCGCCCACCTAATAATATATTTTGGCTGCCACCCTCCTCTTCCTCCCCCAAATAAAGCAAATGATACCAGTTTTAGATGTTTATTTTCCAGGAGCTCATGGATTTTAAAGCATATTCTTTGCCAGCTTATCAAATATTTTCTACAATATTTTGTCAATATTCTAGATCTTAAAGTGCAGTTTGATTAAGATTTCATGTCAGTTTTGTAAATCATATTTTTCAGATTGTAATTTGCTAGAACTTTTTTTTTTTTTGGGGGGGGCATTACAGGTATTATTGAATACTAGTATTCCGGCTATGCATGTGTAATTTTTTTTTAGAAGACAGTTTGGGGAACTCTAGATTTGTTCTTCTTCATTGAAATTGACTTCCTGACAAGTGAGAATTTTTTTTCTTTGATTTGGTTTTGGATAGTTTGGATTCTAAAACTTTATGGAGCTTACCAGTAGCTGCAATTCAAATCCAGCTCACATACGGTAGGCGTTCATTCAGTCATTCACTATTTTTCTCACAGAGATGTTGTTAAGCCCATCAGAATGTAGCCGAGCATAAAAGCCTTTTGTATATGAAAGGATGGTTGAAGTGTCTCATGTTATTGATTGGGGGAAGTAAAAGTGGTAAAGGGGGTTACTCTTTACCTTTAGTTCTCTTGTTCTAATACCTGTGGTCCCCAAGGCTTGTCTCACAATGGACATCGTTTAGATCTCTTGTATATTTCAGTATTACAATCCTATGTATAGATCCTCTTGAGTACCTTGCAGAGTTTGTATCATAGCTTCATGGAGACTGTTTCTGAAAGTCTGGGAATATACTTGTATTTTCGTCTTTAAGTTTTGGACCAGTTGATCAGATGAAAGGTGTCTTGGATATATTCAGTGGGTATTTTTATGTGCACAGGTTGAGCCTGTATTAGTCTACCGTACTCAAGGTATAATCTGCAGTTTACCAACTACATGTAGATGTAGACCCTCTAAAGTGTAGGCTGTATATTTCTATAGACTCTTTTACTGAAAGTCTGGGAACATATTTCTTTCTTTAGTTTTGGACCAGCTAATCAAAGCAAAAGTGTGTTGGATTTCTGTCGGTAAATGTGCATCTAAGCCTGGGTGTGCATAACTTCTTGTTTATTATATTTTACACAGTTTATAAGGACGAGGTACAATTCATGGTATAGTTATAGGGTGTATACTTTTCAAGAGTCTCTAGTTTTAGACTGGTTCATTATACGGAAAATGTTTTTGATTTATTTATAAAAAAGAAGTTTGTATTATAATGCAGTTTGCTTCTTGTACGCGTAGTGTAGGTCGTCCAGCATTTAATGGCATGAGCAACTGATTGCATGAATGTCTACACTACGGTGTGTTCTGGAGGTTTGACAGCCTTGGTGCACTGTTAGACCTGACTCAGACATTTGTCAGAAGTGATTTATCAATGATAATCAATTTAAGTGGGTAGATTTATGACTTTGAACTCTTTTATTAGCAGCAGCAGTGAGAACCTGCTGTAACGGGGTAGTAGTCGTTGTACTGTACATGTAGGCCTACATGTATTGTACCTGTATGCATATACATGTAGATTCAGGGCCATTCTATACAAGTTTTTAATTTAAACAGAAACATGGCAGAGAATTGTGGAAGAAACACATAGAACGACTGTAATGATGAAATATTGCAAAGCTCTGGATACTAAATTGTATGAAGGAAGTGTGACATGTGTTCATGGACCTACGCAGTAACAAGTACATGTACATGTAGGTCCTTGGTTCATTGCTTACAAACTGCAGTGTTTCACCTACAGTACTTTCTGTGTCTCAGCCCAATCAGCTGATAATACAACTAAGGCTGTGCACAACAGTGTAATGAGGTACCCAAGTACACTCCCAGGCTCACAAGCGAATACTCGAATATTCGGTCGCCATGTTTTTTTCTAATTTTTTTGAATTTTTAAAAAAATTTTTTAATTAAATAAAAAAATTTTTTTTTGCCACCACCATACCTTTGGAACAGTATCCCAGTTCTGTAGCCGAAAACGCATGCAATTTTACTTCGAGTTGCAGTTGAAGGCGCCGATTTAAGAATAATAATAACAGTAAACAATGCTGTTTTAAAAACCAAAGATGGCAAAATTTTCCTACAAGTCCAAACAGAAATCCAAACATTTGGTCCCAGTTTCTGAGTGGTGAGTTTGACAGTGCTTGAGTTGAGAAACATTTTTACCGACGGCACCATGCCAGCGGCCGCCGCTCACCCAGGCACGGGTAAGCGTCGGCCTGGACAGATTTTTTTTTTTTGCCGCCGCCGCCACCGCGGCCGCCGAATATTCGGGTTAGAGAAATCGTATCCGAGTAGTTGTCAACCGTGCGGGTACGTCGCAGCCCTAAATACAACATTGACAGTATTTTGCCATTCCTCCCGTTCTGTACCCCGATATCCTTCTTTTCAACGTTTAGGGAATCGTGCAATGAATGGAGACACCGCACCGCTGTGTGTGGGATGAGTATGACAAAATGAATACAAAATATATAAAAACAGACTTAAGCTGGACTATGTTTCACCCAACAGGCACAAATTGGGGGGGGGGGGGGGNGGGGGGGGGTCGAGTAAATAGTATGTCCTTTGGTAACAATTTCTCTGCAGTTAGGCCATGTAAAAAAATATACAAGTTTTAGCGTCCCAGCCCGCCTCCTTTTTTTTTTTGGACAAGAAAAAAAACATAAAAAACACTGCTAAAATGGATCTATTTCTGATTTAATAAAAAAAAAAAAAAATGTTGGCGGCCATCTTGGAAAATAGCCTGACTGTCAGGAAAAAGGTACCGAGTGGCTATTTTGAGCGGCCATTTTGAAGAAAAAAAAAAGGGCCTCCTCCTCCCTATTTAAAAAAAAAAACAGGACGCTAAACATGTTTGTTTTTTAATTTGGCCTTATGTCTTGTCCTACAGTAACCAAATTGTTAGCTTCAACTCTGGACCACTCACATTCACAATACCTTTGATATACTAACCCTAACACCTACACCTGATCTAAACAATAGACTCTAATGACCAATCCTATCCATAAATTTAATGAAATAAACTTTGGAGCAATTTGTTACTGGAGCAATTGTTGGCTTATAAACCAGGCAACTAACTACACCCAGAAAATAGTCTCTAGAGCTCTCTTCTTTCTGTTTGGTGGAAGAATGAAATCTTTTCCCTGGTATTACTATTGTAGCTTTGATTGTAATCAGTCATCTGTTCAAAGCCAGAAGGGCATTACAACTGTGTGCTGAGGGCACAATTACTCCCAAAGTCTCTTCAGAATTCAGCAAGAAGTTCTTCAGAACTTGTTTCAAATCTTATGTCCACATGTAATGTGTGTAGGTACTCCCACCTCCCTGCTCCAACATGCAGTATGCTCTGTTGCTGTTGACAGTTATTCTGGGTTATGTTTTGTCAATTAATAGATTTAGGGTTAGGGATGGGGTTACAAGTTTTATGCATGTTCAGATTTGGGTTAGTTAGTTTACTTCTAGGGTAAGACAGAGTCATATTGTCCTGTTAGGTTCAAGATTTAAGTGAAGAATTTGGTTAATACAGTCAAACCTGTTTATAGGGACCGCCCAAGGGAAACACAAAAAGTGACCTTTGTGGACAGGTGGTCTTTGTAGACAGGTGGTCTTTGTAGACAGGTTCCTTTAGTACATGATTCAATGAGAAACTATTTTCAAGGGAAACAACAAATGTGGCCTTTGTAGACAGGTGGTCTTTGTAGACAGGTGGTCACTAAAGCAGGTTTGACTGTATTATATTAGTGCGCAGGATTGAGCGGGGAGGTACAATGTATGTTCACCAGAGCATACGTGGGCAGTATAATCAACATACTGTCAAACCTGCTTTAGTGACCACCTGTCTACAAAGACCACTTTTTTCGTTTCCCTTGAAAATGGTTTCTCATTGAGACATGTACAGTACTAAAGGAACCTGTACATAAAAAACACTTTTCTTGCCTCCCTTGGGTGGTCTTTATAGACGGGGTTTCCCTGTATTTCTATCACACACATGATTTTTTCTAAAATATTCAAACTAGAATATGTTTCTCAAGATCCAAAGTGAAATAGAGCAGTATCCAAGATATTGTATTTTAGATATATGTAAGTTACATGTACCTTGACCTGTAATAAAAATCATCTGCTTTATTTTTGTACTCCTACATCATGTACGTATGTTCAAATACAGGATTATAGACGTTACAATTTTTGACAATGTACATGTACATGTATAATTCATAAACTCTTTTTTTAAGCTTGCACGATTAAAGTCTGTATAGCATAACAATTGCGCTGTCTGTCGATTGCATTGTAGACCATTACAAAATACAAATCAGCTGAATGCTTTGTATTCATTTGTGAGCATAGCTCCGAGAATAACAGTAGGCCTACGCCCTATTGTATCACAGTTTTTTTAACAACTGGACAGCCTACTCCGGCTTCATATCCTCATGTACAATGTAGTTTCTTAATTTCAACCGTCTCGCTGGAAGACTTCAGACCGTTGTTTTTATTCATGGAAGGTTTTGCAAAAATATTGAAATGTCGTCGCCGCTTGGGAATGTCATCCGACACATTTTTCATACAGGTGTGTTTACTTACAGCTCGGTTTTATCATAAAGTACATTTTTCCTAGCGACGATTCTGTAGTCCCAGCTATGGCATTTGGTGTGACTTTCAGTGAGAGTGTGCAGGCATTGTGTGCCATTATTTTGTTTATGTGTGCTTTATGCAAAACAGGATTTTTTTTTTGTTGTCAGTGGACAGTAATCTGATAATGTAGAAAGCACAAATATTTCAATTGCTGTACAGTGTATATGTCTGTGCATGGAATGATGATACTGTAATTATACAGGTACATAACAGTTTGGTATTTAACTTTAAGTCTCTTCTACCTCTTCAGATTTAACCTTAAATAATCTTTGTATCTTTGAGAAAGATTGTGTTTCCCAGTGGTACTGTACTTAAATAGGATGAATTCCTTCCTGAATCATACAATTGAGGAAAAAAAGATGGATAAATCAAAGTGCCTGCATCTTGAGGAAAAGTGAAAGTCTGTGGATTGTCTTCAATGTAAACTGTTGTCTTATTTAAGATGAATTTGAGGAAGTACATGTACATGTACATGTATATACATGCATGTGTAGATGTTTCTTTATGTGGGCCTTTATGTATGTAATTGTGATTATGATTTCATCCAACGTAAAGCTAATTACTGTATAAGCTGATATTTTTCGCGAGGGTTTTATTTTCGCGAATTTTCGTGAATTTTCGTGAATTGCAAATTATCGCGAAATTATCAACACGCGAAAATACGCGGAAGTACAGTACAGTACAGTGTACTTAGTTCTGCAAAAGTGTCATTCGCGAAAGCAACGACCCTCGAAAATGTCTCTTAGCCTGTCATTCGCGAAAATATCTGTACACAAAAATATCGGCTTATTCAGTAGTCTGAACTTGTTAAATACATACATGTAGCGCAGTATGACTGTACCAAAATCAGGTCCAACTCAATGGGTTAACTTTTTAAAATCCTTTTTGTGTATTGATATTTCTATACTCTTGATTATTGCATATTGAATTGTGGAGTAATGAACATATTTATTAAGTACAAGGAAGTACATGTCTGAAGGCTCATATGTAAGCCCTACATTCAAATGAACGACTACTGCACACCACTTTACACAATTTGCACCTTTTACATATATGCTAAGTTGTTTTGAATCTTCTTGAACCCATTTATATGGCTTACATTGGTTTATTCCTTGTCTCATTCATTTTGTAAGGAGATTTCAAGACTAATCTATTTGCCATGGGGGAGACGATCTTTTATGCTCCTTCTGTCTTGATTGTAAGGAATTGCAATTGGATTATTTGACTGGTAAAAGGACTACTGGTTACATGTACTTCAAAATAGAGATCTAAATTTCTTTCTTCTGCCAGTCAAACCTTTCTATGCACATGTAAATTAATGTTTTATTAGTAATTTACCATTATTTTGAAGTGTCTGCATTAATGTACACATACTGACTACACATTTGCTCAGTACACAGCTGAGAAAACTTAATCATTTTTGAATGCAGTAAATTCAACATGGTCATACAGTATTTGGTTGGCTAGAAAATGTATGTCTGACTTGAAATCCCCTTTTTGGGGGGCAATTTTGATTTAGGTTAAAGTGAAATTTGACAGGAGTTGCATTTGAGTCAAGCATTAGCTAATATTAGCTAATATTGGTGTACAAAACAAGTTGCATCAATGAATATAGAAATGTAATAAAGTAACTCTCACGTCTTAAGATCCCAAAAAATTTGTTTGCAAAATTTCATTCAAATTGTATCATGTAATTATAAAGAGGATGTCATTTGAGACAAATTTCTACAAGGATTTTCAGAACGAATACAAAAAATTATGTATTCTTTTATCAATATTTGTCTACTTGTCTTCAATCCCCATTTGGGGGTAAAACTTTGCAGAAGTGTGTCTTAAATTACATCCTCTTTCACATTATGATACAATTTAACTGAAATTGTTGGCGAAATTTGAAGGCCCCCAAGACTTTTAATAGAGGGGTTTTAATGTTATTTATTTGGATATTTAACTATGTATGTAATCAAAATATTGTGCTGTGTCCACTGTATGAGAAATATGTGCTAGTTCCAATAATTTAATAGTGTCACCAAAAGAAAACTAAACCACATTTAATGGTAACGTAAACCCACCACCCCCATGCTTTGATTGTGTCTTGCATTTTTTACATTTTATTTTGTGAATATCTACATGTATTCTGTGAACTTGTGGATTCATTTATCAATTATTTTTTCCTAATATATGTACAACTAATATAATTATCTTTAAGTTTTTACAAATTTGTTTCATGTTTGTGTATGTATAGTCATGTCAATCATATTTTTTATGCCTCCGCTACAAAGTAGCCGGAGGCATTATGTTTTCGAGTTGTCCGTCCGTCCGTACGTCCCGTACGTATGTCCCGTTCTTGTGATCGCGTTATCTCAAGAACCGATTGATGAATTCCCGCCAAACTTGGGTCATGTATGTATCTCACAGAGCCAATGAACTGATTAGATTTTGAGGTCACAAGATCCAAGGTCAAAGGTCACAGGGCTCATTAT
>BEXV01001179.1:55772-69764 GCA_003118195.1 Hemicentrotus pulcherrimus | reverse complement strand
GTCTAGTCTGAAGAACCTACAGTATCAATCTCCTTGCTACTCCTCTGTTCAGGTCTTTTTGTATAGCGTTGTCTGGATGTAGTTATTAAAAGCCATTTCCTGTATAGCTTTGTGTGTTGTCAGTGGGAAGATTAATGTGTTACTTTCATTATGTGGCTTCTATAAAAGAACCAATATATCATGTGCTTGGGGTAGGCAGAGACAGTACCGTGCAAGTCCATAATACCTCCTCCCCCCTCCCCTCCCCAGTTGCAGCACCTATTTCAAGTGTTGTTTAAATTGCTATTTGCTAAAAGTTGGTTCATTTTCAAATAGTACGCACAGTTTTCATGCAGTAATTCTCATTCTTCAAATTCTCAATAAAAAGATAACCAGAAAGTGATATTTCAACTCTCTGGATACATGGACAAGTATGATAATGTAGGGAAAAACAAGCTCCAATTATTTGAGGCATTGAATTTTTTCTGTGGAAATTTCTTTAAAGTGCAATGTACTCTTATACTCATAAATGATAATTTATTTTGCTTTTCCCTTTAAAAATAAAACACTGAATTTCTCTTATTTTTTAACATGACCCCTATTTGACAATAAATAAAATCCATTTTCAGTATACATGTAACATACTATGCAAGACAGTGTTTTATCTGATGATTACCTATAACTTTTCTGCCTTTATTTTTCTTCATAAAATGAGACTTTATCCATTGTATTGCTCAAATGAAAATGCAACTGTGTATAGTAGTATTTGTACGATTTCCTGCCTAAATATTATCCAAGGGCAATCTTGCCCTTGAGTATGGGAGAACAAAAATGCTTCCTGCCATGGAATATTTGATTCCGCTCTTTGTTTCCTTTACTCAGCTTGTTGCCTCAATAAGTGCAGGCAAGTGAATATCTCACTTTGACAAGAGGCAATACGTGGGGGATTTCCTGACACCTCTATAGATTGTTTGTCAATGTTGTGTTGCCTTTCATGAAGGAAACCCGTGATACATATCGCTAGAGCCTCATTGAGTCATGCGACCAACGCAATGCCATTGTCAGGCTGCCAGTTTAGCAGGTCTGAGAGTTCGACGAGTTCCGGCCACTTGAGCTGTGGTTTTAAAAACACAGATTGAGAGTAACCGAGGCTGCTTATGCTTTGCGGTAACCTTAATGCATGAGCTGAGAGTTGGACTTGAGTCGACTCCTTTTCTGTCAAAATGCTGATTACTCCCCAGACTTACTTTTCCCTTGTCTTGTAATCAACTTCATTACTCTTTGAATCATTTAGCTGCAAATTAGAAAAGATTAGAGCACAGACAGTTACATTTACTGCTTGATCATAATCCTCTGCAGCATACCGCTAGACGTGCCCTCGTAGCGAAGGAGGGTGAATATTACGTCTATCTGATCCCTTTCACTGAGTGATAATTAGTGGGGCCTACAAAAGTCGGCTCGTAGTTCCGTTGTTGTGACAGTCCCTTCTTAGGAATCTCTGTGACACCTGGGTCATACCTCAAGAAGGAAGCAACAAATTTGTCTTGATTTGTCAACAAGTCGTGGAGATATAAATCAGTTTGATCAGGATTGTCGACAGATATAATTGATCTGCCAGTCTGTGGAGTAGGAACCTTTTTGAGGATATCTATTCGGAAGTGTTGAAGGCTGCAACATTTTTTTTTCTTCTAAAAAATAGGAAAAATCATGCCGACTGCTACGAGGAGTAAGTTTACTTTTTTGGGGGATAAGTTATGTTTATGACAAGAGGTTAGAATAAAAAGTGAACCTGTTGAGAGCCAGCCCTAAGGGTATTAACACGGATATGTATTGTGTTTGGATTGTAAAAGTTTGTTGATAAACATAAAGCATTTTGAGTAGGACTACCTGTTGACTCTCCATCCCAAGTATAATTCTTGAATAGTTGCACTTTTCATAATTTTACTCAGTTATATACTCTCCAGGTGGGGTCATTATAGCTATCTGTGAATCACTATTTCTCTTTCTTCTTGAAATATTTTATATTTCATTTGAGGGAAATGAAATGGTTAATGTTAACTTATCAATTCAATTTGTTTTAATGAATTGGTGAATCAATCAGAATTGCAGATGTACTTCAGTTTATTAATACATCACATAGATGATGATCGATGTAAGGACAAGAAACTAGAATGTATCTGTCTGTTCATTACATTAGATTTTATGAAAAATATTTGATTTCTTTAATGTGATGAGAGAAAATATAAGTTGGTCATTGTTGGATTTAGAAATCCTTCATTGCAATTAACCCTTGATTGGCAGGATTACATATTTACAAGTTTAAAAAAATTGTGTGGTGTGCATTATAATGTGGATGTCAATAAGGCAAGATGCTTTTCCTTTGAATGAAATACAATATACCTTTGAAGGTAATGTGCATGAGATTAATAACATGTCATGTGTAAATATTCATGGCCATTGGGAATGTGGGATTAGACCTTAATGCCTTTGAGAATTTAGAAGAAAAACATATTAGAAGAAAAATCATATTACCAGCTGTCTTGCTTGTGTGAGTCACCTTTCGTTTTAATAAGTTAACAAAATTAAAGTAGAAAAAAGTATTAGGACACTTGCAATCCATTTTCTTTTTTTCTTATTTCTTCTTTTTAAAAGTTTGAAAGAGTTTTGTCAACTCCTCTTCAGTTTGTGAATAGTAACACTAAGCTACTTGGGACTTTCAAGGAAACATAAATAAGATTTTTCAAATTCAATTTCTAATCAAATGATGACGTTGAGAGTTAAATTTAAAGAGCATTGTACATGTTTATTGGATTATGCATGTAAAGGGATAAATAATGTGAACACCTCTTAACAGTTTTCTTTTTTCCAAATTTGTATATTTGACAAGCGTGCATGGACATTCAATGTGTCTGCATGCACTCAACAAAATGAACTTGATTTAAACTTTGGATGAACGGGTATTCTCAGAAATGATGTTGCGTCAATTGATGACTAGTGATTTCTTTGTCATTTTGATCCCTGTTAAGATTTTATTCAGGTATATCCTTTCATCTGAAGGTTGCATACTTGTAAAGGTGCGGTGTGGTTTTCTTCTTTGCTGGGGGGGGGGNGGGGGGGGGGGGGGGGAGGGAGAAGGAGTATCTTTTTATGAGTCATTGATTTTAAAAAATGAACATATTTGTAAACCCATCTGGCTGATTCTGATGTACAAAACTTAACATTTATTTCAAATCTAGGGACCTTCATTTTATGAATAATAATTTATGTGTACTTGGATGATAGTATGTACTCATTACATCACATATTAGACAAATAATAAAACAAAATAGCCTTTCTAGAATAATTAATAGCACTTTGCTTCTGCTCTGTGGAGCTTCAGTGGCATTAGACAATATGCTCAGATGTAAATACAACCGTAGCGCAAAAATGGAATCCTCGCCGTCCTCATCAGCATATGCAGACGTACCTTGAAGTTGAACACATGCATGAGAGACGGTAGACGTAACAGACCATAGGTCACAGGTCATCGCCAGGTCTCGTTGTCCGTTGTCGTCTCGTTGACTGGCGACGAGAGGCGCCACGTTGGATGTAGGTATAACGTGAGTCATAGGATATAAATAGATGTTGATGGAGAGGGGCTTCTTTCTTCGATTCGCTACTTATCTTCTGTCTCTGACACGAGCGGTATCGCTCTAATTGCCTTGGAGGCTCTCACAGGTTGTATTTTTTCATGGGTACGTGGAAAGGGAAAGATTTTTAACTGAGTTACGTCCATCCATCTGCTACCTGCAAGTGTTGTAGCTTGCTTGCTTCCTCTTCCGTTCCCTCTTTCTTTGCATTATGTAGCACTGGCAAATTTAATTAGGGGGGAGAAAGCAGGCAGGCTTGTTGCCTCTACTGTGAAGTTTCATACCGATGGCTGCCTCCGATTCCAAAACTAACCCCACCTCGGTTTCCATCCTGCTTATTTAAAGCTATTCATGATTTTATTGACAAAGTTATTTTTAGTGAATTGTCTAGGTGATTAAGCTCTATTCATTGTGAGAGATATATGCCATGACCGATTATGTTTTTGTGTGACAAAATCCACAGAATGAAGGTCCCCGTTTGGTATGATCATGTGGTTATAAATTCTCAGCGACCTACAAAATGTTTTAGGTCATGTGAGTTAACCACTGAAGGGAAGGAAACACTAATAGCAGACACTGGTGTGGGATTCCAATTAAATTGCTGTGGTTAGATGTTTTAAAACAGATCTTCCCACTGTCTATGGCTTATAAAGTGATCTGTTCCATCAATTGAGGTGAAATAAGTCATATGCTGAGAACAAGATAACTCCTATGTAATGGCTCTGCACTAGTTTTGGATGGGTCTGGAAGGAAATTTTGACAGTCTTTAGTTTTTGTTAGAGTTTTTATATTTTGGTCCCCCATGTATCCTTCTAGCCAAGTGCCTGTTAGTGTTAATGTCAAACCCTGTACTCTACAGAGAATGCTTTTCTGGCACTCATGACCCATCACCAGATAATATGGTTGTACATATGAAAAGAAAAGGGAATCAACAGTTGTTGAGATTGTGATTACACAAAACAAAACAAAAACAAGCACACGAGTGAACAAACAAAAATGCAAATAATTGAACAGTAATTGTAATTGTAGAATAAGCATGTACATTCCAACAAAGGATCCTAATTGTAATTCAACGTGTAGCTATGCCAGATAGCAACCCATGTATTTAAAGTGATTTTTCAATAGATTCACTAATGATGATAATAATAAATTGTATTTCATTTGTATTTCAGCAGGTAATAAATCCAATCATGGTGTTTCACCACAGGCTCTTCCTGTCTTTTATACAATAGCAAATCAGACAAGTGTTTCAAAGCAGACTTTGAGTAATGATCAAATTATTGTCGATACTCCGGAAAGAATAACAGGAAATTGGCAGACAAATTTCCCTGATGAATCTTGAGCCAGGGGTGATTAGGTCGACTCCTTGTCTCCATTCATCCTTTCTTTTACAACTGAATAAAGGTATCATTCTGAAAATGATCAATAAAGTTGTTTCTCTTGACCCTGTCCTGGTAATGAATTTATTTTCATTGTGTGAGAAATGAACCGTGGCAGATAGCGTTTCCGTGTTGCATAATTCATAATTCTATAATTACATTAGAATACACAATGTGTATCTAGGTCGACTTAGCCACTGAACTGATCCCATTAAGAGTATAGGTCCTATATTGAATGAAATTTAACAGAAATTAGATTAAAAATGTAGTACTTTTTGGAAAAGACTGTTTGTCAATTTTGTTGTTGAAGCCGCATCACTGTTGTGGAGGTGGCGTGAAGGTTCTAATCCTTGCCCAGCACTATTGATCCGTATTCGTCACTCTCCTCCTAGGTGTAAATGGGTGTAAGTGGCAGTGGATGGGGTAATAATTAGGCCAAATTCTACTTTATATGTTTTTATTAGGTATTGGAAGAAATAATGTGAGATTTCTTTAATTTTGACCTTAGCTTAGGTGTAAATATCCACTGTTATTCATTATTGCAAATTCAACATGAAGATGGTGTGTGATTTCTTTTTTTAATCCATGGCTTGCACACATCATGACAGGTGGTACTGCTTCAAAACAAAAATAGAATATTGAATCAGAATTTAAGTTGGTCATGTGATATTGACACAGGAAATCATGTGAGTCATTTAGGTATTTAAGCTTGTTCTATTTTCATTTGTATTTCTAGTTCTTGTAATTTTGTTCTTGTACTTGTTTTTTGAAAGGCATTGTTTAACAATGCCAAATTTGAGATGCATGGCCCTGCATGTTATCAGTTTCTGTGATATGGTGTAATAATGAAGCCCTACCAACAAAAAATGTCACACTTTAAAATCATGAAGTGGTTCAAAAAAGTAAAAATCTTTGAGTGACCGGTTTTACCATACTCATTTCCCCCAATAGTCTGTAGTGTAATAAAAAAAAAACAATGGGAAAACAGTTTTTGAAATTTCGAATTCCAATCATAAATATCTTGATAATCAAACCTGCGATTGGCTTGTAAAAGACATGGGATTCATTTCTAACCTAAAGGTTTATAATTATGATTGCAGCTAATCCAGGATTTTGTTTAGAATCAGAGGCAAAGAGAGGGGTGTATTAGTCAAATGACATAAAAAGCATGCTGATCGAGTGTCTGAGGTAAAGTTTGTTGACCCTGTGAACTGCGATTATGCATGGAGACCATGTGATGTGTGATGAAATAGTCTACATGCACCAGACCCTTTTCTTAATGTTTTAACAAGAAAAATGCAAAAGCACCAATTGTATTGTTATGATATACATATTCACATGCATGTCTGAACTAAACCTTTTTATAAATGAATGTCATCACTCTCATGTTTGATGATACTATTAATTAAACTTTTTGGTTAAAAAAAAAAACATACTATGGGGATTACAATTTGAAACCAATAGTTGGATTTGCCTTTCGATCATGTGCTCTTTTATTGAAAACTTTTGAAGGCTTGTTCCATTTGAGATAATTTGTATACACCTTGAAGATGTATTTAGCAGCTGAAAATCTGCTCATATTGACAGCTGGATTTTGCTATAAACATTTGTTTGGGCCTCAAAATAAATTTCTTTTGGGCACTGCGCATTTGTTCAAGGATAAAGCATTTTTTTTCATTCTCATATGACAAGCATTAACCGTCATAAATCTAGGACAGAAAGTGATGAATTTATTCTATGAGTATAAGAGTACAAAAGCAAGCACCAGGAAAATGTAATTTTCCTATCTGTTATATTGTAAAGAATGACTTGCATATTTATTTGTTATTTGGATTTATTTGTACATTTATTCATATATTGATATTTTATTTAATTACATTTGTATATATTTTGTTTAGTGATACAACTACTCTCTTCCTTAAATATTATCATTCTTCACATAAAATCACATATTCTAGCTCTTGTCTGAGTTTGAATGACAGACTATTCAATTCACTAAATTTTCATGCGTGCAATTGTCATGATGATATCTACTTTACGAGTGATGAGAGACAGCTATCCATTGTTAGCAAATTGCTTATTTGACCATCAAGGCTGAGCCACTAACAGCGTAATTTTTCATTTCGAGCAAGTAAACAGCGATTGTCATTCACACGGATATGCATTCAATACCCTTCAATTAACTTCTATCATTTCCCAATATGTGTAAATTTTTGTGGTATTAATGTACAGTGTCTCCTCAATTGCGAACGTCATTTTACATTGCTAATTAGTGGAAAGGGGCAAGAGAGTAGTCTGTCATTTTGAAGCTTGTTCGGGGAATGGTGATACATTATCTGTATCCTTACATATGAAGTTGTGTAATGGTCATATGCAATTTTTTTGTGAGAGAACTTATCTAGAAATTATCTGGAAAGGTTGAGTATGTAGTTTATGAATGA
Organism: Hemicentrotus pulcherrimus; assembly: GCA_003118195.1. Taxonomy (NCBI): domain Eukaryota; kingdom Metazoa; phylum Echinodermata; class Echinoidea; order Camarodonta; family Strongylocentrotidae; genus Hemicentrotus; species Hemicentrotus pulcherrimus. The sequence goes on along the minus strand of BEXV01001179.1, from coordinate 62,336 downwards.
TTGCATTATTGTGAGGTTGTTTACTGAAAAGGGATATATAGTGAGCAATACACAGAATGAGTATGTGGGACTACACATGCATGTGGGTTAAAAATTTGGTCAATGGTTTCAGCTTTTTGTAGTCATAATTTCAAATATGAATGCCTTTTGGGAGAAGTCCTTTTCTTGTGACATTAATTGTGATTCTATAATTTTTTTTCTATTATTTTGTTGGACTTATGAATAAAAAGAATGAGAAACCTTACAATCCCCCCCCCCCCAACCTACATGTAGCTACCAAAACTTAACCAGTTATGCATTGGACGAGGAAACGTTTAAAGCCTGTTAACTAATTACCAAGATTAACCTTTTTCGAAGGAATTACAAAGTGATTAGGTGTATTCAAGTTCAAGACTACCAAGCAAGCATATCTTTGTCCCTGACAACAGTTTTGTATTGTTTGATCGGTAACCATTACCATGGCAACACAAACAACTCATGGCAAAATGACAGGTTAACTGATAGTTCATAGTAGCTCTGCCCCGTCCAATATATGCTAGGTAATCTATCTGTCATTGTCTTGGGATGTACATATCAGTTTAAAATGTAAATATTAAGATTTAGATTTATTCTTTCATTATAGATGAAAGAGAACATATGAAGGCACTTGAATGTGTTAGTGCTAAATCAGTCCCAGGGAATATGGGATGTAAGATTTCTGCTCAGTTTTTGTGTGTGCTTTATAGACGAATGCATTGCAAATACATTTGTGGCAAAATATAGGATACTTTTTGCTTTCTTTTCAAAACAAAAACTTTGCTTTGAAATATCTAATATCAGGCCTTAAATTAATCGACGGCCATCGACGGCCAGGCCGTCGATGCCCCTATGACTGGCCGTGGTGCCCTCCCCAAAAAAGATATTTTCACGGCCAAAAAGGCCGTGCCCTTTTTTTCAAACTGGCCGACGTGCCTTTTTTTCCAACTGGACGTGCCCCTTTTTCGAAATTTCATAAAACCACCAATTGCGCCCATAATCATCTAAAACTAGACGGCAAGGCAAGTGTTTTCCGTGAAAATGCGCCCATAAATTATCAGAACCGCGAACAGTTTTGCTGCCCACGAGATCTCTACTAGCTTTGTACTGCTGAATCTCTGTGTAAAATTGTATACACAAAAAATCGGTCGTAAAAAAAACCGAACCATATTCCATACCTCACCCGGCTTACCACGTCGCACGCAAGTATGCCAAAACATGTACATTTTCACAGTTGCGAGGTCGAGTAGGGGTCTAGTGTTTTGTGGTCGATTCTGTCTTGGTGGATCAATATTAGCTGAACCTAGACCACTAATCGCGAAACTGAATTCAGTTTCCATCATGATTGCCCCAATTTTATAAAATTTCCATGAATAGAGGTATGAAATTAAAGTCTATTTTGTGATTATTTTCCAACATCGCCATGTTTACGTAATTTTGATATTCAGTTCTTCAAAGTAAAGAAAATCAGACAAAATCACCATGACTGACGCTGCGCTGCAGTTACCTCCAGGAGGCTCCACCACCGGCACCGCAGGCATGCGCCTGTGGCGCAGGTGTTGGAGCTCCCTAGCCCTGGAGTTACGCTGCACGCTGTGCATGCAGTGCGAGTTGAGCTGAGCTAGCCGAGCTCGAGTCAAAGAGTTTTGACACTTTGATATTGCTATCTGTTGGTTTGCATCATTATTGCCGATTTCAATATAGTTTCATGAACAGATGTACGAAACCTGAGCTTAGAATTAGTAAAAGTATTACTAATGTCTAAGTTTTTAAACGACTGTCTGATTTTCTTGTGAAAATTTTACTTTGAAAAATGATTATCGAAATTCATGGCCAGAAATAATCACAATCTAGCCTTCTAAGGTCCGTGTCACAGTTCTTGCATCCAAAAAAAAATGCATGAAAACTTAGTTATTGAACTAGAAAAAGGGGTTTCTCTTTTAATAGGCAATTATGAAGCAGGAAGCCCAAAACCTTAGCCTACTAAACAAATCTCGAAAAACTTTAGACCCCCTAGGCCTATCCTTTTATGAATTAATGAAAAAGTATTATTCAAACATTAATGTTTCTTTCGACCTGATTTATTAATCCTGCCGATCGAGAGACCCGGCTAGTACAGTAGCTAGCTAGCAGCTGGCAACAACAAACCCATGGGGCGAACTGCTCTGCAAACCATATTTATATCAACAGTTCGGATCGATTCAGGATGAGCTAGAATATGATTGGTAACAATTCAATACTTAAGTTTTAAGGTGGATTGATTTTAGTGGTGTGCAAAACTGCAATTTCTTACATATTTCATTATTTTTTTCTGAGCGTCGGTTCTCAAAAAATGAAACCGGGACCCGACGGCAACGGTCGGGTCCCGGTGTGATCGACCGTACCGACTCAGGCCCTATTATGAAACTAACATTGTATCTTTGAACTTAGATTAGGGGCCTAGTCTATCTGTTATTGGAAAATTGCCCCTGGTTCTGAGGGAATTGCCCCTTGCTCTGGTAAATTCCTGTGGGCAAGGGGCAACTTTAGAAGAAAACAAATTGCCCCTTGCTCCTGGATGCTTAATCTAAGGCGTTGTTTGTATGTACCGTAGACCTCTTGTACATTCTGTGAAGAAGCTGGTGCTAAAAGTCATGGGAAATTGATCCCGCACAAGTTTCATTATAAAATACACATGATATCTAACAAAAATAGAATCAATTTTTTTTTGGCCTCGATGCCCTTTTTGTAGAAATATTTTGGCCTTGGTGCCCTTTGTAGTGGCCTTGGTGCCCTTAAAAATATGAGGTACTTTGAGGCCAAACTGGCCTTGCCCTAAAAATGAGGAAATTTAAGGCCTGTAATATTCAATACCCGTACTGAACTTATGAAAATGGAAATTCAACCACTTATTTTCAAAAATAGTACTGGACAGTGGGAGAAGGTTCAAAACAATTTTCTATTAAATTATTAAAATCTTGGATTTAGCTCATACTGTAGTTATAAACCTTTAGGTCATTCAGGAACCCCGTGACTTTTACAGGCCGATCGCATGTCTGATTATCAAGATATTTAAAAAAAAAAATTTTCCTAATGGTTTTGATAACACTACAGTCTATTGTGGAAAATGAGTATGGTAAAACTGGTCACTCAAAAGATTTTAACTTTTTGAGGCACTTCATGATCATTTTGAAGCGTAATTTTGTTAGGGCTTCAATATTATACCATATCATAGACACTGATAACACGTAGAACCATGCATCAAAGATTTAAGATTGTTAAACGGTGCCTTTAAGCCTATCCAATGACTCTACCCTATCTATCACTATTGGAGTGTGTATTTCAGGTCAACTTTGGTACTTGTTGTAGAGTCTAGTTACAGATGATTATAATAAAAATGTTCCATGCTTGTATGGCAATCAAATTTATTTCTTGGCTTTTGTAATATTAGGTGTCATTGTTTCCTTTCCTTGTTAACAGCTCAAATTATATTATTGATTGGCTAGGTTCCTTCCTGTTTTCTGTACCTCTATCCTTTCTCCTATCTAACATTTCACAAAACCTTAGTATATTCATTATGGTGCCCCACACTCTATTCCTCAGTGTCATACATGTATTTGACATGATTGAAATTGATTGCACTCTCAACAGGTGTTGATTTATGTTAAGTTGCAGATAAGAAGTTCTATTTAACTGATTTTGTACAATTATTTTGTTCTAGAATGTTTTACTTGCATTAATGTGAGAAGGTATAGGATGGCACATTACATTTACAGAGAAACAACTATAATTATTAAATAGAAATCATACACAGCATTGTTCTAATGGGTTTCCATTAAGTTTGGTCAAGGAATTTCACTTGTGTATATTAAAATGTTTAGGAAAATATCTGTGGAGAATGAAGAGAAATTTACACAATTTGTCAGAATTGTTCTAAGGGGTTTCTGTTGAGTTTTATCCATTTTACAGTGACAACTAAAGAAAGATGTGAAGTGGGTGTATCTCTGTCTCTTGTCCAAGGATGTAAATAATAGTATCTGTTATGGTAAACTTTTCTTTTAACTTGGGATCTAAGTCTTTTACTCAAAACTTCCTCATCCCGCCTCTTCCTATTCTGCCCTTTTGACATTGTAATGTATGTTTCCTTGGGTTCACTCAAGATCATTTACAAGGAGAATGAGGTTTATCAGAGGTTGTTTACCCCATGCGTGACATTCGAGACCATTCACTTTTGAATTTGTGATGTCATCTGTCTAGCTAAGTTCCAACACCATCTGCTATCTGAAGGACCAGGGGGTGTTTCATAAAGCTGTTCGTAAAGTTACATATGACTTTACGTACGACTTGAATATGAAGTGCCAGATAGGATGCCCAGTTTTTTCCTAGTGTTTTTCCTGGTGTTTTAACAGAGAGTGACTATATTTCCAATAACCTCAATTAAATGATGGCAAAAAATATACTTTGCATTAAAATATGGAGTGTTAATCTATATCTGCACAGTTGAACTTTAGTTGATGCAATTAAAAATTATTGGGCATCTCATTTGACTTTTCATATTTAAGTCATTCGTAAAGTCATGCGTAACTTTACGAACAGCTTTATGAAACACCCCCCGCATCTATTTCTTTACACCCAACCAGAGTGTGGTTCATGAAAGACTACCAGTAAGCGTTTACATAATGACGCCTTGCTAGAATGCTCCCCAGGGAGTGGAGAATGTGCATACGGTACATTGTGTGCGGACAAGCATGAATCTGATGACTGAGGTAATATACAAATAATGCACTGCAGTGAGGGCATTAGTAAGAATTACCCATTTGGGACATTCTAACACGCCCGAGGCGATAGCCGTGGGTGTTTGGACTGTTTCAAAGGTACCGAGTGTGGGTAATTTTACTTATGATCGGACAAAATGCTGTGTATTATTTGTTTTATATAATTAAGACGTGGATCCTTGATATTTGATAAATCACCCTCATCTCAAAGTCTTTACATTACTAATTCTAGGTCTACATTTATGACTTATCTAGATCTAGATAACTAATGTTGTTTAAATTCTGCTGCAGCCATTTTTGGGAGTAAAAATAAAACAATAAATCTCAATCAGAACTCCCCAATCCTCCCCCTCTCTCACATTGTGCAACCGCAAGCCTACTAGTACTGTATAATAATATATCTGTAAAGTGCTTATAGACAAGCACTATATAAAAGCTGAATATTACTATATTATATTTCTAGAGACTGACCGAGTTAAGGCTCGGCTCTAGACTTTATGGAATTGTTTTTAAGTGTTAAATTAGAGTCTGTGCCTGCAGACTAACAAAGTGTCACATCTGGGTGACCTGAGCTTGAGGACACTGTCTGTAATGGATGTCATACATACATATTCTCCTGTCCAATCAGCTGTGTGCACTTACTGGGCTCAGGTAGCCATAGGCTATGAGACTGACACCAATGTTTACTTGTGGGACTACAGTGTTTACATGGCTTCCTCTCTCTCTCTACCAGGGCACCCTTATTTCTGTGATGGCAATATTGAGCGGATGTTTGGACCATGTTCAAGTGCTGTGATGATGACAATTAAGAGTTCTGTTTGGAAATCCTTGTACTTGTGAAAGGAAATGTGCTAAAGTTGAAAAATTGATGCAGTTTGCAGTATAATGTGGATTACTTATCTTGTTGGTCATGCATGGATTTGCGCTAAAATTGAAGCAGGTCAATGTTTAAAGTAGATTAAGTTCTTAAAATCAATAAAGAAAAGTGACAAGATATTATGATTGTCGTTGTAATTTGATGAAAAATTAACAGGGGTGGGATGGAGAAATGGGAGGAAGAAGAATATTGAGAGAGGAGAGAGAGAGAGAGAGAAAAAAAGAGAGAGAGAGAGGGAGAGAAACAGGAGTAGGAGAGGAAAAAAGGGGGAGGGGTTGGGAGGGGGATGTAGAAGGAAGATTATTTGTTTGTTAGTTGTTGTTACTTTTTTTAGTGGAGGCAAATCTTAAACTCTGAAAGGACCAGACTTCTGTTTTTTTAATAGCAACATTATGCAGAAAAACTAGTAACCGGCTTTGACACATTATGTCACGATAGACCCTCTTAATGATATCAGCCTTTAATCAAGTGTGCAATGAGTCATTCAATGTCATGTTCTGGGATTTTGTGTCTGAACTCAATGTTTATATTTGGGACTACAGTGTTTGTTTTCAACAGTCTCACAGCTCTACCACTTCAATTAATTGCCTTATTCTTAAAGGTTGTCCATATTTTCAAGAAGATTGATAGCCGAGATAAGTGTTCCTTGACCCATAAATTGATGCATTACAGTTTTATGGTTGTAAAGATTTGTTATTTCTGCAGTGCATGAAGCAGTCATTAAAATTTGTTGTTGTCTTTTGTTCTTTGACTCTAATAATGTAGGCCTGCCAGTCATATTCTAAAGTACATTAATGAGGACTAATCATAGCAAACTGATGTTGCATATCATTGTCACATCATATCGTTGTCATTTTGTGTATTAGAAAAAATATAGAACCCTTTGGATAGTTTAAGGGGGGCTTGAGTGGGTTGTAC
>BEXV01001179.1:0-20542 GCA_003118195.1 Hemicentrotus pulcherrimus | reverse complement strand
CCCCCCCCCCCTTTTTTTTTTCTCCCTCTTTTGTCTTTTGTATCTCCCATTTTTTGGCCATTCAGTTTGGGGGCATGTGCCCCTCCTTGGCTATTGCACTGGTCTTAATCATCAGGTTCATTCAAGAGAAATAAACAGATGGGAAATAAATGGTAATACTGTGCTGATAACGGTTCTCAATATTGACCCATAGCATTAAAATGATAAATTAATAATAATGATAAAAAATATATGAAATAATAACATACCCGACCAAAACTGTCACTCAAGGTGAATATATGCAAGTTGCATGAAAATAGCTCAACAGATAACCTGCAGGTAATGAAAGTCACATTTGTAGTGAAAACTGTGAAATATGATGTCGTAGTATTACCATTTACATCATTGAACCAGTATTCTTTCTATGAGAGAAAGCATAATAGGTGGAATGATGATACACCATGTTAATGTTGATTACTGATTAAATATATACGTGTGATGCTCTTGTACTTTACTCAAATCCTCAAAATTAACGCTACTCTATTCTATATTCCAAAGCTTGTCACAGAATTGTCAAAAGTATTATTCAAATTCACATGAAAGCATTATCTAAACAGACTGGATGTGTTAGGGCCCTATATGTGCATTGCTTTGTTAAAAAGCCCCTAAAAATAATGAAGATCCTTGAAGCTTTTTAAGTGAGCTGAGCTTTAATCGATTCCTTCTTGTTATATGTACTTATTGAACATAGAATATTATTAAAATGTGTATTCCAAATCACTCAGAAATGGTTGGGTAATGGGATGTGGATTATTTATGCTGAAAATTATATGTGTGTGTGTGTATGTGAGTCTTTGTTTGTGAAACGTGTGTTTGGTTTGACTTTAAAAGTTACAATCAATTTATTGCTCGAAAGAATTACATTGTCGAAGCCAGATGCGATAATTTTGTCCACCAGGAGGAAGAAGGGCATTAATTCTTTGATATACCAGATTTAATGCTCTTCTGGCTCTCGACGGTAACAATTTGTTGAAAATACCAAAGCTTTCCCACTCAAAATCTATTGAATGTGAGCCTTCCTCCCCACCTTCACTTACACAGTTTAGCTGATAATTATTTAGAATGTGTATAATATATTGCTCCTTTTTACAAAAAAATTATTGATTCTGTGCAAAGAAATGTATGATTTATTGTTGTTGAACGAAATTCAAATATGTGCAAGATTGTGTTCATCGTTGCCTACGACAGTCATATTATATATATACGTTTCTCCACTGCAATGCTTTTTATAATGTAGAAAAGAGTTTATATGCAAAAGGATATTTGAATATGTTCATTTTTTTAGTACTATTTCTTGGTCTATATATATATTGCAAGTATATATACATATTTTTGTACATTCCATTGATTTGTGATTCATTTGACTTAATTTTGCATTTTGATAAACTGGATGGTTCAAGTGAGCGAGTCTGCTTGTATTTACTGCTCTGTTTCAGTATTCTGTGTATGAGAATCTATGTACAATGTACATGTAGATGCTTTATGACTTAATTAAAGGTGAATTGCCATTCTAGTGTTTAGATGCGTCTTGGGTTCCTCTATAAAGATGGGTTTTGTAATCTAAGCTTCTTGTATGTGTGGACGAAAAAGCACTTCTTTTGATATAGCATATCATCTCCCATTTGTGCTTAAAATCACCAGATTTTCCATGACATCAATGAAATTTTATCTTAAATGATGTAGCAAATTGTCACACCTACCAAACTATTAAAGACATATTAAAAGTATTATATGAAACTATGTAAAGATTTCCTACTGGATCCTATGTACCGTATTTCTTCACAAATACCCAGCATATTCCTTTGATCTGAATTTTACCAATTTCTAAACTTTCTTCTACTTGTCTTTTTCTATCGCTCTCACTTATTCTTATTAATTCACTATTTGCAATGGAATTCGCAAGGATTTTAATTAGTAAATAAATTTCAAAGGCAAACAGATGCTAACATCAAGACTCTGTGTATGTGTAGTGATATTCATACCATGTAAAATTGATTACTAAATTTACAATTCACATTAATAGACCTCAAATTGGCAACTCCCAAAAGGAACTTTGGTCTTATATGGGGGAAATAAATATTTTTGTGTTTCAACAGATATTCTTTGGTCATCTTTGCCAGGTAGCTCCTGGCAGTCAACAGTTACCTGTTAAATATACTTGATGAAGTGGCTATTGTTTGCAATCGCACATTAATGTACCGGTATACAAAATGGCATTTGCAGGAAAATAATTATCATTTGTGGTCTTAGCTCCATCTATATACTCCAAGATGCTCATCAAACCTCTGACAATAATCATTACTGTCTTTTCCTGAACTCTTTTGCTTCCTCATAAAAATGCTAAAAACTTTTCCATATTTCAGCCGTAGGATAGTAGCAGCTGCCATTTTACCTTCCTCTCGTCTCCATGTAGTGTTCCTATCTTTATTTGAAGAATTTTGTTCACATTTTCTTTAATTTTTTTCATTATTTACTATTTTCTATTCTCTAAATTATTGTTGCAGATGTATATGTAGTCTCACTTTCTATTGTGAGGGGTATTGAGAGAGGAAACATGTTGCTCTCTTATTGTCTAATGTGATATGAGCAATGTTATGAGAAAATATCAAATAAATACAAATTTTAAAAAGAACTTGCTAAGGCAACAGAATAATGTCTGAACCGTGTGATTTATTTTTGTGTTGTTTTGTGTTGTTGTAGATGGTAGCTGTATGTGTTACCTTTCATTCTTTCCATATCTTGTATTACCTGACAAACTATGCAGTTTCATTTCCATGGGGTTGGGGCAATTTGTGTGACATACCGGAAGTGAGAAACTATGTCTCCTGTCAACCACAATAATGTTTGCTCAAGTTTAATGAAGCTTAAAAAGCACAGCCAACTACTGTGTGAGTTTAAAAAAAGTTCACACCTATAAAATTGCTAATTATTTTTAAAATCATTTTTGAACAAAAAATTATTATACATCTTATGATACAGTGTTTTATCCCAAATCATTTGGTATCTTATTTGTGTGGAATGTGTTCATGCAAGGAAGAACAGGAGGCAATGTCTGCGACAGTGTACAGTGGAACAGGTACCACACAAAAAGATACTAAATGATTCCGGATATAACGCTCTTTCAAAAAGTGTATAATAATTTCCTTTTCATACATGATTTTTATTATAATTAGCAATTTTCTAGGTGTAATTTCTTTCCACAAATATTAGATATTTTGAAAAATTTGAAAAAACTTTTGAAAAAAGCAAACTAACGCCTTTTAGATTGATAGACTTTGAAGGCATTTGCGGTCTGAAAACAGAACTCAACTATCCTTTAACAATATAAAGTCTGAGATGCATGACCCTACATGTTATCAGTGTCTGTGATATGTAATGTTGAAGCCCTAAAAAAATTGCACTTAAAAATGATCATGAAGTGCCTCAAAAAAGTAAATAGTAAAAACACATTCAGGTCACACATCTAAATCAACTGAGGTGAGCAACCTTCTACAAGCTTTTTCAAGAGCTTTAATGCACCACGCTTCTATTATGTTGGACTCAAGTAAAATATGCAAATTACTTGCTACCTTCATTCACAAATGTACTAGTTTGGCCAGGGGGAATTAGACCTCCCTGCAAGGAACTATTGAGTGACTGACTGGCTTTTTATTCTTCTTTGATAATAACATACATAAAATGAGCTGTAAAGGGTACACAAAGCATTTGTCTACATCAATAACCTACTTCTTGTAATGGCCAAAATTAAACCGATTGAATCTTTGTGCAGCACAAAACGTACAACCATTCGGTACTATGGTCTGAAAATCAGACTATTACTTACTGACTTGGTAGCACTTAGTCGATTTGACAACTAATAATTATTCTTTTCCCACTTAGACATTTTCAAGCTTCTCCCTCCTTTTTAGGGAAGTTCTAAATTAATATTATCTTTCAAATGCCGTTGGAATTTAACCTTTTCATTTTTTGGGGGCCTCCAAATGAGACATAGTACCTTTAAACTAAAGACATTTTCAAGCCCCCCTTTTTTTAGGGAAGTTCTAAATTAATATTATCTTTCAAATGCCGTTGGAATTTAACCTTTTCATTTTTTGGGGGCCTCCAAATGAGACATAGTACCTTTAAACTAAAGAACTGTATACAATTTTTCATTTCAAAACAACAAACCAAGCATACAAAGTGTTCTGTTATTTATATAATCATATTTATTTGATGTTTTATGTAATCAAAGAATTATACAAATGCTATCACGGTTCAGTCAAATACATATCTTTTGACATGTAGGCCTACAAATGTCATACCCCTTAAATTTCAGGAAAAAGTCAACCATGATTCTGAATACCGGTATATGAATGACCTTTGTAATATAATTACAAAGACTGATCTTTTGGAATACAATTCCACAAAATTTGGTCCAAAATTACGACCAGTATTTGATTTTACATATAATCATAGCGCATAACAATCTTGATACAGATGCCAGAAACCCTTTTCCCCCCATTTACAAATTTTCGTATCTGTATTTTTCAATTGTTTTCTGGATAAATGTTTTCTTTATAAATGGTTTATACTCAACGCTATGAGATATCATGGATAAATTAAAGTTGCATACAAAATGATCTAATGGCATGAGGTAACACATTGTTCCCAAAATGCAATGAAGCAAAAGTAACAGGATAAAATTCCTATATTTTAAAGCCCATCTGCACTATTTTGGCAAGGGGGGTGTGGTTAGACCACCCTGCAAGGTCACTGAAAGGTGGTTATCTCATCGAATAAGCTCTCAATTAAAATAAGAAAAAGGAGATCATGGGGGACCAACAGGCACCAATTAGGCATTGTTTGCTATGTAGAGGGCGCAAGTAGCTAGTAGTGCTGTGGGGCTTTAACATAAATCTCGGGGGGTAGACAAAGAGACCATTATAACATCCAAGCATATTTTTACCCCTACCCCCTAACATCAAATCTTGCCTTTGATTTACTTGATAAATGTTGCTACAACAATTTTGAAAGGTGGTTTATCACATAATAATAAGTTTGAATAACAGTAGTAATACAATTGAACATCATAATAAGAAACTCATTAGGGCTAAGGAACCATCTTGTTGTATATGAGGGCTAAATCCACTTGGATACAAAGAATTAGGATCAACAAAATGTACCTTTTAACAAATTTGTTATGAAAGTGTCCTTCTGTATATCCACCACATACATGTACTAGATACTGACATCACTCCAATTATGAATTCAAGGCTACCATGTGGCACTGAGCTTCTAAGGGGTTCCTTCCTAAAAGGTACCTGTTTAAAGTTAGTACCCATATCCACCCCGTACTTGATACTGACGGCGCTCCAAATGAATTCATGGTGCTCTAGCTAGGCTACCATGTGGCACTGAGCTTCTAAGGGTTTCCTTCCTACCAGGTACCTGTTTAAAGTTAGTACCCATATCCACCCCGTACTTGATACTGACGGCGCTCCAAATGAATTCATTGTGCTCTAGCTAGGCTACCATGTGGCACTGAGCTTCCTAGGGGTTCCTTCCTACCAGGTACCTGGTACCTGTTTAAATCTGGGTCGAGAGCAGCATCAAGCCAAAGGACATTGTCTGATGCCTACCAGTCTGTCTGTCAGAGGGGCACCAACTCATAAAATATCATACATGTATAATAGATTTTGTAGCCTCTTTGCTTTGAAAAATGTCATCTGCCGAGTACCATGAGTGCGTTAATGAACTTGTATCTTTTTCGTAGCTTTTGTTTTAATTAATAACAATAATGATGTCAATAACAATAACTTCTTTATTTGTATTATGCTTAATAATAATTTGTCTAAGTACTATTACTTTATCACTCCTGTAATTGGATTCAACTGCTTTCCTGTCCACACAGTGTACTCTATCCACTTTACTTGGGAGCATTCCAGTCAGTCGCTCTAATGCTTTTGCCACAATCATTCCACATTTTGTTGTTTGGCTCAATAACTTTTGATTCAGAGCCCTACATAGTATGCCACATGCATGAGTAGAAAGGGCAAACATTTGAGCACACACTGTATCCACATATGTTTCATGGCTATATTGCGTTGAATGCCAGGAATTTCAAAGGGGGAAAAAGGGCTTTAAAATCTCAAATTGGCAACACATTGTGAGATTCAAAACGATTGTTTTTCAATCATAACACAATTTTTAAAACTTTTAAACAACATTCCTGAACATAAATATTGTTTTCAGAGACATGAAAAGACATAACATTTCATTTGAACAATATAATGCTCACTGAAAGTATAATAAGATTGTTGTCAATTTGAGGCGGGGGGGGGGGGNGGGGGGGGGGGGGGGGGGGGGAGGTGTGATCAACTTGGACCTTAAATAGATCATGTCTGGAAAGGGTTAAAAGACACACACACATGCTTTAAGCATGAATAATGTTAGCATCTTTCCATGTACCTATTCATACACCTGGGTGGATAAAAGAAATTTGCCTTGTAAAATAAAAGTTACTTACTAAACATGAAGTTGCTAAGAGTTAGAAACCATGGTTGAGGCAATAACAGTGTTAGGAGATATCATGAGGCTACAAGCGCATACGATGCAGCCTCATCCTCAAAATTGTTTTATTAAAATGTTGTCCTAAGACTCAAATTACATGTATTTCATTGATCTGACAAGAAGGCTAGTACACATTTGTTGATAAGTAACCAGTGGATCTATGGCTTCAAGTCCTATCCGAGAGACTTGGTAAATGAGGAAAATGCCTGCCACAGGTCAAAAGGCAGTATCCTCATGCTCAAGTTTACACCCTCTTACAAGATCTTCTTCTTCAGAGGCTACGCTTGCCCTATCTTTCTTGCGCTTCGAGGATGGTAAGATTGTTATTTCCGAAGGCAGGCTTATAACGACAAATTTTCTTCACTCTGTGGTGTTCTAAGTTGTTTAAGGACTTCATCCTAACTCTTCTCGGTTGCTAGGAGAGTTCTTCCTCATGCTGTTCTTGTTGCCAAGATACCTTTCCTGTGCTTTGAGGATGGTAAGATTGTTTTCCCACAGGCAGGCTTACAAAGACACATTATCTTCACTCAGTGGTGGCTTACGGTTGTTCACCTCATGGGAAAAATGTTTATGGTTCTCTTTCCAAATCTGCAAGGTAACTAGGAGAGTTCTTCCTCAAGTTGTTCTTGTTGTCGTCCCCGGGATGGAACCCATCTCTTCATCACCATCTCCTGGACCTTGAAATGCGGGATGCAGGCCGGAGAATCCAAGTCCTTCTGCAGGAGCTTACTGGGCTTGATGACAAAGCAGAACATCAATTCCTGCAAAAAACAAATTCAACAGATGTAAAAATACATTTACAGATGTCCCAGAAGACACATCCAGGCAAAAAATTATTTTTTCTAAAGTTGCATTTGTCTCAGTCACTGAACACACAATTAGGTGTTGAGGCTGCGATAAAACTCAGTATTTGCTTTCCATTTAACTATCAAGCAATACAATTCAAACAAGGTTGAGTTATCACATCCATTATTCCAATACTACATTTCTAAAAGCTATGGATGCATGAATTAAAATCATTCAAGCCTCTACTCACTGCCAGGTTGCCATGTGATATTTCTTTTAATTTTTGTCTTTCAAATTGTCAACAATTTCCTTTTTGGGATGGGAAGTTACTCTGAGCTTTATTAGTAAGATTTTTGGAACTTTTTAAAGTGGCAAAGAACAAAAAAAGGTATAAGGCTTTATATATGGTCTTGATTACCCACGGTAGCCTCATCAGTATTAATTACTAACAATAATCTAGATTTAAAGGGCGCTTAAAGTGATTGTCTAGCTTTGCGAATAGCTGATCTAAAAAATTCTCAAACTAAATGAAACATGTGTATGGGTACATGTATTAGTACTCAAAAACCCTGAAAACTACCATTGTTTAGACTGAAAAGCTGTAAGTTCAACGCAAACCACGATTTTGTATAATATCGCGTCTCTGAGACCTTTTAAATAGAGACCGTTACTCGAGTTTTCAAATACTTCCCAAAGGTTTTATGACTTCAGACTCTCAGAGCCATATTTTAACATTATACCTTGCATGTTTATACTATTTTCAAGTAACAGAATTAGATATTTTTAAATTCCTAACAATGTTAGCCAATCACTTTAATAAGAAATAGTCTTTAAGCGCTTTACAGATATCGTTACCCTGGTCATCAGATTCATTCACGCACAATGTGCACCATCTCCAGTCACCCGGGAGCAAGGCTCAAAATAAACGGGGGCAATGGGCTATTCGCCCCCGTGAGCTACATAATTGCCTCCGTCAGATAGCTTACAGGGGCGATTTTCTGTTATAACTTTCACACAATATTGATTTTCAACTACAAACCTTTAAAGAGTGAAATAAAACTATGGAAGTTAGATTAGCGTGCAGGGTTTCTCGCTAGAATTTGTTTTGTGTCTAGAGGCTGCCATATTGTAACCAAATGTATGCTTATTCGCCGCAAGATCTTCCTGTATCATATGAAATGTGTAAGGTCTCCCATCTTCGCATCTATGAGTATTACCGATACAAACAACGGAAGCTTGATGTGCACTGCGACCGTCAGCAGTAGTTATACTAGCTGCGCCAGTAGTCCCGGTGTGCATGCTGTCATCCCATTATCTGCTAAAGGTAGAGGCAATTGCGGAAGGACCAAAACATGAAGAAGTATTTTGTTGTGAAAAGCGTGAATCCTCTGAAATCTGGTCATTCCAAAAGACCAGCAAATAATGAACCTCGACTTGTAAGAAATGACCGAAAACTAAAATTAGTAAAAGGACACCTGTTGACTAGGAGGCTACTGTATGGGCTTGGACCAGACATTTCATACAGAGGGGGGAGATCTGACCATTAGCTGCATGTAACTTGTAAAGTTGTAAGAGGGAAATAATAATGATGAAATAGCAAAGGATTTAGGAGTGTCATGGGTACCAATTCAATGGACATTTTTATCTAAAAAAGAGCCCCCGTCAGTACTATAAGAGCTCCCGTGAGTAGGCTCACGGGGGCTCTTTTTTTTTGGAAGAGCCCCTGTGGACAAAAAATTATTTTGAGCACTGCTGGGGAGTATTCCTACCATATGGAATTACAGTGAGGGCATTTGGCAATAACTAACACAAAGGCTTTCATCATCCTACCAGGTCCCCATTTCTCTCCTGGGTATGGAGTGGAAAAATGTAGATTAATGCCTTGCCAAAGGACATAAGTGCCGTGTCAGTGATCGCACCCATTACCTTGGAATTGCAAGCGCTTAAGCCACTGACTACAACACCTCTACGTTATTACCTAGTTGCTGGGAAATATTTCTCCTCACAAAGAATTATAGTGAAATGATTCACAGCAGGTTTTAAATATGGATAATCCATGCTCTGATGCAACTCCCAGTTGAATACACCCCACAAAAAGAGTATGATGTGACTGACCTTGGCAGCATTCTCAATGACCCGGTCCCTGCCCATAAGAGAGGCCCAGTTCATCTTATGGACGCCTTGGGGGTCAATGTCCTCCTCATTGATCATGAAGACATACACACAGTAGCTGGCATGGTAGAAAGGTGGACCCTTCTTGTATAGGACTAAAAAAGAAGATAATATCATATGGAATGAAATTAAATTAATATACGGAATTGAATCTGATCATGACAAAGTCCAAAGGATCAATGAAGTTATTGATATATACTGAAATCCTGTTATATGAGAGAAAACGGAATATATCAAAACTGGAACTGGAAAAAATTACCTTGTTATAACTAGAGTTCGTTCAAATAACAGTATTTTTTCTACAAGGCTT
Source organism: Hemicentrotus pulcherrimus (assembly GCA_003118195.1). Lineage (NCBI taxonomy): Eukaryota > Metazoa > Echinodermata > Echinoidea > Camarodonta > Strongylocentrotidae > Hemicentrotus > Hemicentrotus pulcherrimus. The sequence continues at coordinate 10,686 of BEXV01001179.1, read as the reverse complement.
GACAAGAGAAATACTAGACTAAAGTGGACAATCTTCCATTGAAAGTATTCTTATATGTTATATAATGTGATATTGATCCAAACTAACACCTAATTGTTCAAGACTAAATACAGCTGATAATAATCAAATAGGTGGGTGAAAATGCCCTAGCTGCACATTTATTCTAGTCTGCTATCTAACACAATTTTTTTTGAAAATAAGGTCTTTCACGGTTTAAATTTAACAATCTACTAAATGCTCTGGTGGACTAATTAAACCAAATCCTACTAATCAAGCTGGCTAAGTAATAAAAGAAAAGGAGAATGAAAAGGGGTATCCACTCACTAAAATCTGCTCCAAACTTGAGCCCAGTCTTCGGCACCCATCCTTTGCTTCGGAAGAAGTGATATACTATGTAGTTAGGCACGAAGCTTGGCTGATGGCGCCGGAAAGTCTTCCACATCTCCGTAAGATCCATTTGCTCCTGAAGAGACAGACAGACACAAATTCATCACACAATATTTTATTTTGTGGTTGTTATTAGCATAAAGGCTTGTTAGTAAGCAACAAGAGGACTGACTGCTTTAGAACCTCTCAGAGGGACCTGGTGATTAGGATTATTGCCTCACCAAAGGGCACTAGCGCATCGACTTGGTTTCAAACTCGGTCGCCGGAATAAGAGACCACTGCTCTACCAACTGAGCTATCGCGGTTCCATGTAAAGGCAATCCTCTCTTTGCAGGCAGCATTTTCCTTTTCATATCTTCCCGCTTTGCTGCCTTTCAAATATTGTTCTCACTTCTGGGCAGGGTTTCACAGAACTGTCACAAGTACAAGTTCACTGACATCCTACAGATATATGTGTATTGAAATTAACACAGGCTTCAATGGGATGTTGACAAACTTGTACAGTTTTGTGAAACATTACCCTGAAGAAGATGAAAAATATTTCCAATGCATGTTTTGGCAATTTAAAATACTGTACATATACTTATCATTATTAATACCTTTTTGTGCCTCCACTACAAAGTAGCCGAAGGCATCATGTTTTCTGGTTGTCCGTACGTCCCGATCTCGTTATCTCAAGAACCAATTGACAAATTACAACCAAATTTGGATCATGTATGTATCTTGCAGAGCTAATGAATTGATTAGATTTTGAGGTTACTAGGTCAAAGGTCAAAGGGCTCATTATGTTTGCAAAAATATCTTGTGATTGCGTTTTCTCAAGAACCGATCGATGGATTACTGCCAAACTTGGGTCATATATGTATCTTGCAGAGCTAATGAATTGTTTAGATTTTGAGGTCATTAGGTCAAAGGTCATGGGGCTCATTATGTATGCAAAAATAGCGTGTGAACGCATTGTCAATACTGACGGATGGATTACTATCAAACTTGGGACATGTATGTATCTAGCAGAGCCAATGAACAGATTAGATTTTAAGGTCATAAGCTCAAAGTTCAAAGGGTCATACATGTACCGGTATATGAAAAATTGCTTGTTATCACGATATTCTGTGAACCTGTTAATGGATTACAATCAAACTTGAATTTTTAAACTTGCTCCTGTTTTGGTTTGTAAAATCGCTCTATGGCGCAAGCATCATTTTCGACTGCGTGCAGTCGAACATCCATCTAGTTTTTCTATAGATTGTGCAATACATTTCGATAAACAACTATTCCTAGCTGTACGTGAACTTTAAGAAGTTACAAGCACAACCAATTACTTCAGGAAACCTTATAGCCATGCATCATCCCTCCAATCGGATGGATTATTTTTGTTACTGCTTTGTTTCTTTATTCTATTCTCAATGTAATAAAGGTTCAGTATTTTTGTCTTGACACTCTATCACTCAAACTTTCATATTGAAGCAGGGAAATGCCTCAGAGTCAAGGAATGCTTTCCAGGAAATATCCCCTTTACCTACCTCATTGGTGTTTCTCAGGCTCAAACATCCAAGACCGTAGGACAAGAAGAAGGCCTAAAAATTAAAAATAACAACCTGGTTAATGACAAAAGTACAAAAAAAATGACTATAAAGATGATGATGACGATGATTATGGTGCTAATAATGGTGATGATGGCAATGCAGATGTTGATAGTGATATTGTAACACTCATAATGAAACTACTACAGGAGCAAGATTATTAAAAATACTGTACTTACTGCTACTATCAATATTCCTACCATAGAGCAAGTTTCATATAGGCTTTATATTTGTCTCAAGGAGTCTATTTTTGATAAAAACATATTTTTCACTGTAACCTCACTTAGAATAATAATATGCCTGACATAGAGCATGTTTTATATTTGTGTGATGGAGTCTATTTAAGAAGAAAAAATCATCTTTGTCACTGTTACCACGCTTGCAAGACTGGTCGGATAAATCAAGATCACTATTAAACTTAATTGTATTTTAACACAGATAAGTGATGAGAACACTATAAGGATAACTCATTGAGGTTCCCACTATACTGGTAACTCACCTCCTCATAGCTGAGCTGAAGATATTCAAAGATTGGATACGGGTCCTTGTGTCTCACAGGACCTTTATTTACTTCACGGATCTGCAAAAACAAATATGAAAATATCATCTTAAAACTAGATGGAACTTCGACTGCGCGCAGTCGAAAATGATGCATGATGCCTCCGTCATAGAGCAATTGTACAAACCAAAACAGAAGAATCATTTCAAATTTAAAGTTCGATTGTAATCAATTAACAGGTTCTCAGAATATCGTGATTACAAGCTATTTCTCATATACATGTATGACCTTTTGATCTTTGACCTCATGACGGCAAAATCTATTCAGTTCATTGGCTATGCAAGATACATACACGTCTCGAGTTTGATGGTAATCCATCCATCAGTTCCAATGATAATGCAATCACAAGCTATTTTTGCATACATAATGAGCCCCACGACCTTTGACCTTGACCTCATGACCCAAAAATCTAATCAGTTCATAGCCTCAGCAATATATATACATGTCCTGAGTTTCATGGTTTTCAATCTAGCTGTCCATCTGTTCTAATGATAATGTGATCACAAGCTGTTTTTGCATACATAATGAGCCCTGTGACCTTTGTCCTATGACCTCGTGACCCCAAATCTAATTAATCAATTGGCTCTGCAAGATACATACATGACCTAAGTTGGCAGGAATCCACCAATCAGTTCTTGTGATAACATGATCACAAGCTATTTTTGCATACATAATGAGCCCTTTGACCTTTGACCTCGCAACTCCAAAATCTGATCAATTCATTGGCTCTGCAAGATATATACATGACCTAAGTTTGGCAGGAATCCATCTAACAGTTCTTGAGATAACGTGATTACGAGCTATTTTTGCATACATAATGAGCCCTGTGACCTGTGACCTGTGACCTTTGACCTTGTGACCCCAAAATCTAATCAATTCATTGGCTCTGCAAGTTACATCAAAGTTTGGTAGGAATCCATCAGTCGGTTCTTGAGATAACGTGATCACGAGAAAAGACGGACAGACAGACAACCTGAAAACATAATGCCTCCAGCTACTTCGTAACAGAGGCATAAAAAAAAGGAGGATAATTTCATATTGATTTTTTTATCTTTTTTACGATGAAACCTGTACACAATATTCGCATTTTGATATCCTACGGCACAGACACAACAATAACATTTGACTAACATCTTCCTGTGTGAAAAAAAGACATACAAAAACAGGGCAACTATTGTTTCCTTAAAGATGATTTTCATTCAAAGAAACATAAATATCTTGGGTGTATTCTTACAAAAATGTAGATGTAGGGTAGGGATACTATTGCATTGGTCTTGATCAACAAATAAGCAGTTAAAACAAAAATTATAATTGCTACTATTAAGAACGAGAGCAGAATTCATTCAGTCTTTACAAATCAAACATTGCATAGGATATAAAGGATTTCAATTGAATCAAGTACCTTCTTGCGAGCATCTCTGCCTTTGAGACTTAAGATGTTATTGCTCTCCGTCTGGCTCGTAGTGGCATCTTCAAACTCCACCGGAGTAGGCACAGCGACAAAGGAATCCTCAGCATTGCTACGGTTACAATCAGTGTTTCTTTCTGGGGCCTTAGTAGACTCTACAAGAGTGCAAATTAAAAAAACAATTATTAATGAGAATAGAAATACTACAAATATTTATTTCACAGTGTGTCTTTTGTCTTCTTTAATATATAATCTATTCAGTTTGATAAAGCAAAGTTCAGTTACAAAAATTTGCAACAATGCTTCTCAATATATCATGGCAACAAGATATTTTGTGAGCTTCTTTGCATTTTTAACACCATGAAGGGTAAACAAGTTAAAAACAAACAAGGTGCTAAGACCATAACAGGCAGATATATCATGAAAACAATAAAATAAAAAAATTGATTTCACACGTTTTGGAGCCCATTATTCATTTCTTTAATAACTCTTCAAGCCATTCATAAAACATAACACATCCCTTTCAATTGTACAGCTCTTACCTAGGGACTTCTTTGAAGTAGAAGGCTCCATTTGATCACTCTGCTGTTCAGAAACTTCACAGCTATCATCAAACCCCTGGTCTTCTTCGGAGTCCTTGTGGACCTGGTCCAGGGTTGTAGACATCAGGGCCTGGTCCTCACCGCCCACATCCCAGTCCCTAGGATCACTGGTCCATTCCTTGCTCCAAGAGGGGTGTCCACTTGACCTCTTCTTCTCACCCTCAATGGACGTTTGATCCATTCCTAATGCTGAAGGACTGGTGTAGGAGCCGGTCATTGTAGCTCCATCTGTTACTCTACCTTGCCCACTATTGTGGACAGACTCAGATTCCATCGTTTTAGAAGGTCCAGTGTTCTCTCCGTTACCTATCCCCTGTTGCCTTTGCCCTGATTGGAACTGGGCTCTTAATTTGCTCTCGCCATCGTGAGCTTGATCCCAATCTTTAGGGTCTGTCCTCCAAGAAGACATAGACCAGACACTTGTTCTGTTCCTGGAACTGTCAAGCAGGTCTTTGTGATTCATTTCCTCATCCTGTCCTTCATCTCCCTCTCTCCCTACTTCCATGCGGTTAGCCCAGTCTGCATGTCTGGTTTCCCAGACCGACTCAGATTGTCCCGATGATAACATCTTCTCACTGGCATCTGGTTGACTGCTTTTACCAGAGACAGAATTTGGAAGGCAAGATGAGGTTGGTTCACTAGAGCTGACGGTGTGCTGCACACTGGTAGTCTCGGATTGGAAGACAAACTTACTCACTTCAGAGTCATCTGTACCACGAAGATGATCCACACCAGGAAGACGACAAGAAACCTGTTCCTCTTGTCTGCTCTCAACATCCTCTCCATAATGACTCCTTGGTGATTTGATTCTACCATTCCCGTCCACATCTGCAGTCTCACACCTATCTCTTGATGGTGCTAACGTTGGTATTTGCATCATAGGTACATGATGTTTCTGGTGGGTAGAGGGTACAATCACATTCTCTGAGGCCATCCTCGGACTGTCTCTTCCAGGCTGGCTGGAATCCACCGATACATCCTTGTCCTCAGGGACCAACCACGATTCTGGCAGCTCCTTCTTATGGTCTGTCGTCATGATCCCTGCTCGCTGGTTGCGCTCAGAGATAGTGGCGCGCTTCACTCGTTTGGCCGGTACGATGGGTACCCTGTAGGAAGGATTCTGCATCGAGTCTTCACTGATCAAGGTAGTCGTTGGTTCTTTTACTTCTCCATGATCACGATTCCTCCGCTGTAATGAGAGTTGCTTCTGCCATGAAAGATGCCTCTCATATCTAGAGAAACAATAGAAAGATTCATAAATTACCAATTTTTTCCTTAATAAGTACTGTATGACACAAGTTTTTTTCCAGTCAATGTGGGATATGCTACTTCATATCAAAACAAATATGCATTTATATGTACATGAAATCATAGTTTGAGAATAATTGCAGAAATAAATCAAGAAATTCACTAATTATATTGTGCCTATATAAAGAAAATACAGAAACACCTGTACTTCCCCAAAATACAATGAAAGTGCTTTAGATGCACAAGTAAACAATATTAGCTTTCAGTATAGAGTTACTTCTCACATCTTGTGATGCTTAATTAGGTTGTTGCTTTGAAGAAGAAAAAAACCTATCTGAGCCACAATCAAAATGCATAAAGGAAAGTGCAACTGTCTTGATCATCTCATACACAAACAAAGGAAAAAGATGAGATGAAGAAAGGGAAAAAAGAAGAAAAAAAAAACAGAATGAGAGAGAGAGAGAGAGAGAAATTTTTGAACTCTAAATCCCCTCCCTTTTTGATTATCATGTGCAAAATAAATAACTATCATGTTAATGTAATATTACACAACTTGGAAGAGGCCATCATGGCAAGTTTCCAAACTGCAGTGACTCGAGATGTTTGTATGCATGCCCAACTTTACGGCTCTATTCCCTGGAATAAAGCTAACAGTAACCCGTTCTTTATGCAATCTTATACCACTCAATACAAAGGTGTATACACTTAATACACTACCAGTACAAATTTATCCGTCATAGTTAACAATTATCATTTAGAGAGGGGGGGGGCATGAACGGCCTGCCACAGTTAAGTCCAACTTAAAGTCAACCTTAGTCTTTGTGAAACACCCCTGGAAAAAATGGGAAACATACATGTAGAGACATGTACAGACCTATACTCTGTAGAAAATAACTATTAAATGGGGAATTTTGGTTGATTTTGGAAGAGAAAAACAGATCAGTGAAAGTGTGAGGAAAATCCAACAATATTTTTTGTTTAAGTTTTGGATTTTCAAAGTTGTAATCTATCAAAGGCAAATTGGCAACTCCTTGATGCACCTTTTGAGGATCCCTCTTATCTGCTGGTACTAAACTATTCATAAACGTCAATTTTTGTGCAAATTTATTTAACACAATCCCTTTTGAAATAATCCTTTATCAACGAGTAAGAAATGAGAATTTATGAAAACATCAGTTCAAAGCAAATGGGAGATATGTCAAAAAGGTATATCATGAGTTACCAATTTGTCTTGATTTCATGGTTATCTCCTATCGTGATAAACAACTTATTTGCAAATTTCTAATATGTTTTTACCCAAATTCTAAAACGATTACCAATTCATCCCACAGGAGTGTGTGTCTAAGAAGAAATCATACAAAATATTCTCAAGGTAATTACAAGTCAATCAAATAAGTGTCAAAGGCTTTCAGACAGAGATGACTGAGAGTAATTATCTTACTTGTGCTGGCGTACTTGCTGGAATCTCTGCTGTTGAAATCTTCGCTCTTTCGGGGGTACTGCAAAAAATAAAGATGGCATCATTTTTCAATTCAAAATGGTCTTGCAACTAGAAACTTCAAGAATCATTCCTGCAAGAAATGGGGGGTGGGTGTATTGCAAAATTCAGTATACATATTTAATCATTTTGCAGTATGAAACTATCACAAATCTGGACCAATCAAAAACTGTGCAAAAGTACATGTATATACAAAAATTAAAGGCGAACGTGTTAATTAGTTTATCAATAGAGTACCGAAGCTGTGAGGTCATAACAATCTATTTTTAGAATTTCTCAATTTTTTCTTCATTTTCCGAAAGAATATCAAAAATAATGTCCAAATGTTGAACACCAATTGAATACCGGTATTGGCTGAGATATGACCATTTGAATCAATATATGTCCTATGGGAACTCAGTGTTACGTATATGCTCTGGCTCCTAACCATAAGGAGCTAGAGCATATAGCACTAACAACAAAATAAGAAGGCTTTGCATCAATCCAAGGGGTAAAAAATGAATGGCAGGAACATTTTGCCAATTACATTTTCCTCCCATCTGTTTATATTACACCCCATTTTACAGAAATCAGCCATAAGTCTAATAACAATAGTAATATTTGGTTCTTCTATGGCACATATCACATTATAACGTCTCTATGCGCTTCCAAAGAGCTTTGCAAATTATTACTGTACTTATTACTTTACTTACTTACTTTAACTGTATTGGCTGTAGCATATAGTATTATAGCCTATTCTACTGTTATGTGATGGTAACTAAAGAGTGTGAGAACTCCCTTTAATGACAGTGAAGCCTGAATAGCGACCACCTGTAAATAAAGACCATGTTTTCATTTACCTTTGTATTCTGTTTCTGATTGAAATGTGTACTTAAGAAACCTGCACACTGGGATTTACACAAGAACTCGTCTGTATATAAAGACCAATTTTTTTGTCAACTTTTGAGCTTTATAGACAGGTTTTCACAGTACCAGGTACTTACAGTTTCTCCTTTGTGATCCCTGGAAAGACGAGGCAAAGAACTGATGTTCTGGTTTACTCCGTGATAGAATCCCTTTCCCGAAGAAACCCTGGAAGGTGGATAGCAGCACAACAAGGATTTATTATCGGAATTTACTATCACACACTTTCTGACATATTTACATCACAAAAATGACTTATAAAGCAACAGTATTCATTTGGGCAAAGCCAAACAAAACAAAACCGCCACACAAAATGATCACAATTCACATATTTCAAAAATGTACAATAATATGCTATCCATAATTTTTTGAGTAATGCTCCAAGGGAGAAGGCACCGAGGAGAAAATCAGAAATTCATTTAATTTTTGGAAACTACAAATGGGAGAGGTATGCGTGACCGTGTCATAATTCCCTGACAAAACTGCAAATTTTAGATTTGCATTGACTAAGTGATCTCATATTTAAGAGATTCATAAATTTCTTACTATTATTCAGATTCATTTCAAATTTTTGCTACTCCAATTCTCTTATTTTTCTTCTTCCATACAAATGAACCTATGCCAAGGGTTGGATTGCCCTTTAGTTATGACATTCATAACCCTCAAATGTGAAGCTTTGATAGGGAATGTCCACCATAAGAATGGTCCACAAGACTAGTAGCCTAAATGCCTAATGGCTTACCACTCATTTACCAGCAAGAAATGCTGAACCTGTGAACCATCAAAAGAGTTGTCAGAAGGTTCACAAGACTGATAATGGTTTATCAGCCATATAAATCCTTGCAAAAGGTGTCAGCAGGCCTGCGAGACCAACAGCATCAGTCTTGCGGGAACTGTTCCTGTTGGTCTCATGGATGCTTACCGGTAGTCAACAGAATCTTCTAGAAACAACACAATCAAAAATCAAGTCATTCTTACCATCTTACTCAGAAACACAATGTCTCCCTCATTCTGAACGACGACATTATTGTCAATCATCTGGGCTTGATAGAAGAACCAATTGCGGTTGGTAGCTGGCTTGTTCGTGATCGTCTCAATTGGGATAGGGAACGGGGCTTCTTCTGGTTGGTGAACGCATCGCTTCCTGCGAGGCTTGGTGAGCGTCATTGAAGGCATGGTTATGTCATCTTGTAATAATAAACTGGATAACTGGATAGGGGAAGAATATTTCAGATTTAGGGGGCGATTAAATTATACCTAGACCTATACCGTATACACAATAATTTTCACCTGCACCTGAATATGGTTTAAATGTTAGTACAAGCTTTGAGCGTCCTTAAAGGCATAGTTATGGCGTTTTGTCATAATAAACTGGATAACTGGATAGGGGAAGAATGTTTCAGATTTAGGGGGCGATTAAAGTATACCTAGACCTAAACACAATAATTTTTCACGTGCCCCTGTATATGGTTTAAATGTTAATACAAGCTTTAGATTTCTGTCTTACATATCTTATTGGATGTCATGACATTTAAATACCATCTGTCCGAGTGTGGACAGGAGGGATTAGACCACCCATGAGGTCCCTGATAGGTGGCTATCTCATCAACTCAGCTCTCAATTAACATAAGAAAAAGAGGATCATGGGGAACCAACAGGCACGATTACCTAGGCAATGTTTTCTATATAGAGGGAGGAAGTAGCAACAAGTAGGACAGTGGGCCTTTAATAGCCCTGTTCATACATGTATCTACAAAGACAGCAATATTTGTTCTCCTATTTTCTAATAGAGTAACAGGCCTATTGCTGATCTGCATCCATAAGTGATTTTCTCTACCCACAAGGCCACAGTTCATATACCATCAGGGGGATAACACGCAAGTAATACTGGAATATCGCAGTATTTCCCTCTTCATATACCATCAAATAAATGGCAAGAAGCAAAAATTAAATCAATTATCGGTACACGTTCATATCTACCACTATCAGTAGCATGTATCCATAAAATAGCTGCAGATGTTGCAGATATGAGACAGATATGAACAGGTATAGACAAGTGTGAAAAGGCGCAGGTCGAGTGTCGCTGCATTCAGCAACTTTTAGCAGCACTACAACTTTTTACACTTTACTAATAATGCCATGGCTAGACTATTTTCATAAAGCAACAAATCTGCAATGTGAAATCAGCCCTTTTCTTAGATCATAATGCAGTTGTAGATAAACAAAGCTGGGCCAAATTATAAAAAACTCTTATAGCGATTTTATTCATTTATTTTATTAATTTATTTCAGTTTAAAAAGACATATAAATATACATGATTCAAATGTCAAAGGACCAAAACTGCTCATGTTTACAAATTATACAAAACGGTTATACATAAAGTAAATATACAATAGTGAGCCAAACGAAAGGTATGACAAGTACATTACGGTACTAAAGATGACATAAATAATACAATTCCATTAATACAATACCAAAATAAACTAAGAGAAAGTAGT
>BEXV01001178.1:129385-158320 GCA_003118195.1 Hemicentrotus pulcherrimus | reverse complement strand
TAATTTTTGTCCTTTCCCCCCTTGCCCCCCCCCCCTCTCTAGTTCTTGCTCGAAAGGTTGCGCGCTCTTCCAAGTTTTCTCACCGTTCTCTAAATCTACACCGAACATGTAGGAATACACATATTCTCTGATCCTATATTACAATCGCAACTATTTGCGAAAAATCATCTAGAGAGATGACAAGTTACGAGATAGCAAAAGCATCATTAAAATATTCAAAATTTACAAAAAAATAAAAACACTACAATCACATGTTATTACACTGAAACGACAGCTAATATTTTTTTTTTCATTTAGACGAGACATAATCCTTATGACTTTAAACACGTTATTAAACTAAACGAATGTGGGAATCCAAACTTTATATACTTGAAAATGGCCTACCCGAGTTTTAAATGCCTTTAACACTGCATTGGTTGAATATTACGCGTGCAGAGCATCGCAGAGTGGCAACACAGTTTTTACAAAGTCGAAATTATAAGTAGAATATGTCCTAAAATTCAACTGCCAAGTACTTTCAATGCTTTTATAATCAATTAAGGATTTCATACGTGTTTGTCACACACAGTGACTTATTTGTTTTACACACTGCAGATTCCCACAAGACTCGGGTGTCAAATATTACCCAAAAATGATTGTGGGGGGGGGGAGTCTAAGCCATTATTTATTCTTTAGGGTAGGATGTGGGTGGGGGTGTTGTATCTTCTTCGTTTCAAGTTCTCTATCCCTTTTCCAGTTTCTACTTCATTATAGCAATTCGATGGAAGGGAAGGGGGCATGTGCGAACTCTACCCCCTAACCCCGAAATACCCCTCCCCTTTCTCATACCTCATCAAATTATGTTTCTTGGTGAACATCATACTTTTTTATGTTTATAAGTACTTTGGGTAAAAGTTTAGACTCAAAGTGACACTTTAAAAAAGGAAAAGAGTTACTTTTCTATTCATTTTGTCGAGGAAGCAAATGAATCGTTGAATTCCATCATCATCATGATCATCGGCATCAATAACATCAACCTCGTCATTATCACAATCACCATCATGATCATCATTGAAATTATCATCATCATTACCACCATCCCAGTCATATCACGAACATCATCACCATCATCATCATCATCGGCATTATCACCACCATCTTCATTATCGTAGCCCTCATCCCCACCATCACCACCACTACCACCATCATCACTTATTTTTCGCATATGTATATGTTTGTTTTGCTATTTTTCTTTTATGTAACCTAACCATCATGACCGCTGTTAAAATTAAACAGCATCCTTCTGTCTTCCTTAAAAGTCTCACTACACAATGTTCAGTTTGAAAGGACATGCAACGTTGCTTAGTTTCACATAGTTGTACTAATACTATATACATTTGAGTCTTATACTTGAAAGTGAACTAGGGAGGGAAGACCTACTGGTCATAGTAATCTTGAATTGGTTTTCTCTTCCAGTCAGCTAGGGGGAACACCCTTGCGAATTAATAAGTATTCATTGTATTCTTTTAATTTGTTTATTATTACGCCTTCACTCCATGTGTAGTGCATGTACGATCTGTATGAATTGCCATATAAATAATAATATTAATAATAAAACGTTGCTTAAAGGTAAAGACCAGTAATGGTCACGCGATTGCATTGTGAAAGAAACGTTGTGGAATCAATCAGAAAATGTTGATCATCTAGCATCTAGCATCTGCAAGGTTCTGGAATCATCAAAATGATAAGAAATTTGGCCCATTCTTCGTAAAGTTATAAGCACTATACACAGGAAGATGTATATGGGACTACCCTGTATCTCTCACAGACCAAGAGAGAAACCAATTTACCAAATATATGAATTAGTAGGTGGTTTCCCGGCAAATTTTTTATCATCATGTATTAGTCAAAACATATTCTTTCACATGATTGGTAATGAGAGCTTCCATTTCATTTTTTTTTAAATTGGGGCGTTTCCAATACTGGTCTTTACCTTTAATTCATTTTGATGTTTTCATGCCTACATTTTCATGTAAGTAGATAGCAAGTTTGATTTACTTGATTTACTTCTACTATACAGAAGTAATTCTTTATAAATATTATATTATGCGAAATCTCATTTAAGTCAGATCTTTTGTCTTTTTTTTTCAGTTGACATCTGTTTAAAAATAATAAAAATAAGCATTGGTACTTCAATGAACCAAGGAGGTTAAACCATTATTGAAGGTAAAGACCAGTTATGGTCATGCGATTGCATTGTGAAAGAAACGTTGTGGAATCGATCAGAAAAGGTTGATCATCTAGCATCTAGCATCTGCAAGGTTCTGGAATCATCAAAATGATAAGAAATTTGGCCCATTCTTCGTAAAGTTACAAGCACTATACACAGAAAGATGTATATAGGACTACCCTATATCTCTCACAGATCATAAGAGAAACAATATATGATTAGTAGGCGGTTTCCCGGCAAATTTTTTATCATCATGTAATAGTCAAAACATATTCTTTCACATGATTGGTAATGACAGCTTCCATTTCATTTTTTGAAATTGGGGCGTTTCCAATACTGGCCTTGACCTTTAAACCAAATAATTAAAATGATCATTTGTTAATTCCTTTTTTTCCCATTTGTGTTTGGCGATTCTTGGGATAGACGCAACAGAGATGAAATGACTCAAACAAAATGCTGATAATCTATAACCTTTAGGAAGTTTATTTAGTAAATAGTTGACATTCAGGTCAAAATTTCATGACAGATATCATAATAATTCACATACACATATATATTTATTTTGTACATTGAATACACATGCAATAGTCGCAATCTCTCAATATTGAATACATCTTCATACAACAACGATTAAAACCATATTTAACAACTTAACATATTAACGAATTCTTCTTTGCTGTAAAAGGATCGAGATCTCCACGTTGGGGTTGTTCGGAATTCCCTTCGTGCTCTCCCTCCCCAAGATAAAGAATAATTGGCACATTCGCACATTTTTTTAAAAACTGTCTTTGAGAGTTAGACAGAGAAAACAACACAAAGATTAGGAAGGAAAGAGTCAGAAAGAACTAAGCAAGAATTTGATGGAAATAAAATATAGACGTTTAACAGATATAACACCCAAACAAAGTGGGGAAAAGAAGTTCAATTATTAAACCTCTTATCAAAAGTGTTGGATAAGTAATGAATGACTTTGTTGACTTTGAAATAAACTGCATTCAAACCTTCTAAACGTATACACTGATTATCCTATTGATGATTAACTTTAGTTCTGGCACATTTTGAAGGTCATGGTAAGAGCAAAATAATTCGATAAACTATGTTTCATAGTTTTCTCTATAGGCTCTTAACTAATCTTCAAAGTTTTCACAGAATACTAAAGCCTTACACAGGGGCGATTTGTCCAATATAGCCAAGGAGTTTGATAAAACTTACCTCCTCAATACATGTACAATGTTCTCAAGAGCGTCGTAAGGTCCTTTACGTCAAAAACATTGAATCGATAATAAAAAGTAATTTTAGTGTTTCAGGTCTTAGTTTTTGTCTTTGAGAAGCAGATATTCCCATAAATTGATAAAATATTTAGAGAAAAACCAAAGAGGCAATTTATGTCATGGGGAGAGTCCACAATGCTGCATTCAATTTCGATCGATTGCAAACTCCTACAATCAGAACCCAGTACGAGATCTTCCAATCATGGGGCATCTTTTAGAAATACTTGCTCGTGATTGGTTCGTTCTCGATCGTATACGAAATTGCAATCATGCAGATTCATTTTTGATGCAGCACAGTATTAAGGAGTGGGTTCATGACGAAAACCGTCATTGATAAGAAATTCTTTCAAACAATGTTATAGTGCTAACACAGGATGGTTATTTTGCTTTAGACAGCGGCGACGCAAATCAAAATGAAAAGAAAGATAAGATGAAACATAAACGTTTTGATCAAGAATATAACCTACATATCTTTGGTATCACAAAGTCTTGGTCCTCGTTCAAAGAGTGGCCAATACAAAGAATACTGATGCATTCTTTTCACACAGGAAAGAAAGATAAATCTTTTATCTACAATATAACCCTAAATATCTGACCACCATATACATCTACATAAAGATCGTATGGAACACATGCTCATATGATACGTTGCCGATTTGGGGATTAACTTTAGTAGACAATTTATATAAATGTATAAGTTTGAATAATTACTACTTAAAGCAATAAATAGAAAATAATCATTGAAAATACTTCGACATAATATGATATGAATTAAACGTTAATGGAGCAGTCTATCTTTTTCAAACTACACCCATGTCGATTTTGCCTTCATTTGAAGCACTAGAGTTCATATTTGGCAATTTTTTAGAATTCACAATTTGAATACCATCATCACGGTACGGCCATCTTGATAAGCATTTATAGGAGGATGAATAACATTTGAGAAAATACCACTTTCGTCTTTGGATACAGGATAAAAAGGCCTGTATTTTGACAAAGTTGACGAAAGTGATTATATTAACAAAGGTATAAAAATCAAGATCTTGAAAGACTTAAGTTTACACGCTACAGAATTTTCATTGAAAAACGACAAAACATCACAGGTAAGTGAGAATCCAGACATGCATTCCACACGTGAGGATTTCATTCCTTTTTTTCTTCTCCACCAGACGTTACATCGATACGATACGTTCAAACGATCACGACGATATCATCTGTGGAATAGACTGCGCATGCTCACTGTCTGCATTTCCGTTTCCCTTCGACCTGGTTCGTTGCTATCCAATCATGGATGAGGTATATAATGTGACATAAATCTCATAAAGTCCTTCGATAAAATTATCTGCTGTTTTCTCTTGCGATTAAAACATATTCTGTTTGGAGAAGCCTAACCACTACCGAACTTCACGCGCTCGATCTCTGGTCAGAAACGGCAACATGCATGGCGGCGAGTCCAGTAATCATCATAATTTCTCTGTGAATGTCTTAGTTTCCTGGATGTTTACCCGGGTTTTACCGAACCTCTAGGCACATTGTGTAATCACCGACTGTTCTGACAAGCTCGGAGCCAGGTTCGAGGTCCGGCAGAGGCTCCCCGACTGCTTGCCGCAGGTTGAACCTTTGTAGGAGGCCCCCGAGAAGAAGTATAAGTTGCATTAGAGCGAGCTGACTACCGATGCAGGCCCGGCTACCCAGTGAGAAGGCGAGGAAGGCTCGTGGAACGGATACCTTGCCATCTTCGGTCAGGAAATGCTCTGTAAGAAACGAACAAATGATCACTTAGACATCAAGACCATATGCTTATAAAAAGTAATCATTTCATCATGTTCATAAAGGTGGAACTTCAACCTATATAATTATACAATGACATTATTTGCCAAGTCACATCAAATTTGTGACAACTTTTAGTGACAGCATTGCTTTTTTATTAATCGCTAATAGGTTTGTTTTTCATATTTCAAATACTTGTGCGAAGGACATGGGCTAGGTTGTTCGAAGTCACCAAGTAAGTGTCTACGATAGATTCCAAATTCCAACTCAACCGAGGTCCGTTAGAACTCTGATTAACAAATTGGTTTCACGACACAAGCTCCAGCAACAATTGCTTTGCAGTCAGTTTCTAACGCTAACCATTAAAAAAATTTCAACCCCTGAATTAACACAAGCACTAATCATAACCATAACCCTACCCCTATATCTTTGGCAAATTAAAGACTGAAATATCGCTGGAGCAATGTGCCAGGTCACCACAATGAAGGAAGAAATTGGATGTGGTTTGTACCTGGTCGAAAGCTCATCGGGTCTTTCCAGTTCTTTGGATCGTGGTGAGCCCACCAAAGATTGCAGAATACCGTTGTGTCTTTGGCAACGTCGTAACCTTTGACCCTGCAACGGAAATCGAAACATAGTGGTAAGTACAAACGTGTCTACCATAGTCTACAGCAATAATTCTTCTGCGAAAGGCTATGGCAAATATTATTAGAACAACCACGAGTATCCAATGGACATGCCTGGAAGAACGGGAATGTGCTATGGATGTAAACATAGAGCATTTTCTTATAAAGCTTCGTCCTTCCATCATTCTTCAAAAATCAATGATATATCAAAGTTAATTCTTTTTCTTACAGCGAAAATGAATTTATAATCATTATATGCCCTTAAGAAACAAAACCAATGAAGGTTTTTGGAACATCGCCATATAACATATAAGTCTGAGTAAACGG
The DNA here is from genome assembly GCA_003118195.1 of Hemicentrotus pulcherrimus. NCBI lineage: Eukaryota > Metazoa > Echinodermata > Echinoidea > Camarodonta > Strongylocentrotidae > Hemicentrotus > Hemicentrotus pulcherrimus. Next base: position 152,117 of record BEXV01001178.1, on the reverse strand, counting down.
TTCAATATTAAAGTGTACACAATACATCTATTGCTGTGTAAGGGTCTATCTTTAGGCCATCAGTGGGCCGATGGTGTTTATCAAAGCCTGCATGAACTTACTGTGTATCACATGTTGTCCGTCTAGGTCCGTTCATGGATGACATAGAACTTTGACGAAGGGTCTCCAAGACTGTAGCCTCAAGGTATGGCAGCTTGGCCCGGTCCTCCCACGTCGGCATCCTGTCCCCGAAACCTGCTGTCATTTCGGACTGAATTTTGGATTGGACCTGTTGCAAGAAAAAAAAGGTATGGTGTGTCATTGATGTCGAGTACAGGGTGTAGCAGCGCTTGTCAAAGTATATTTGCCAGTAATAACTTTCTCCGACGTAGGACAGAGATTTAGGTCTACTACCGTGCCTATTATACAACTTCTGCAGTATCTCGAGGGGATAATCTACTATATTACACATTCTACCGTGTCCAAATGGGACAATATTACAGGAGGCACTGCGAGCAATTAAAGAAGAATAACGCCAGTATCTCAACGCAAGTTTTCCATCCTTTATATTCTATTCACTTCTTCATGATGTTACACTCGTATTTTGGGTCGAAGACCGCGCCAGTGGGCCGACGCAGTCCTACGTAATCGAAATAACGCATCGAGTACAACAGGCGTTTTTCTACAAATGATACACAGCAGTGAGTGCATTAGTAAGAATTACCCACACAAGGTACCTTTGGAACAGTCTAATATGTTCGAGGCGATAGCCGAGGGTTTTTGGGCTGTTTTGAAGGTACCGAGTGTGAGTGATTTTACAAATGCCCGAACAAAATGATGTGTATTATTATTTGTATAAGATTATGTTTTATTTGTTTTATAAAATTATGTTTTATACCATGACTTTACTATTGATCACTATTTTACTAAAGACCGGCCATTAGCATTTGATAATGACCGGTCATTATCAAAATTACGTGTTAGTCAAAATAAATGCCTGGCCACGTGTACGTGTATTTGATTAGGATCCACGTCATCATCATATAATGTCCGATAATCGGTCTCTTTATCTTACCTCGGGGTGATGGATGAGGAAAGCAATGGCCCACTTGATCGTCTTGTAAGTCGCTTCGTAACCTCCTAGGAACATATCCCATGTGGCCATGACCACGTGATCGGCACAGAATACGTCATTTCCGTTCTGATCCTTGGATTCCTTCATGGTGGCGATCAGTGTGTCCGTGATGTCCCGGATGCTCTTCGGGTCAAAGGTTGCGAGATGTTCATCGTATTTCTTCTGCAGAATGGCGTCGCGGCTGCCGATCAGTTCCTGGACGAGACGAAGCTTTTTGCTTGGGAAGATCTGTGATAGCAAAAAAGAGAGAAATATATATGTTTCATGAATATAATGGCGAATTAATGGTTTAACATGCTTATAAGAGGGCAGGTGGGGAGNGGGGTCAAGGGTACAGATGACTTGACCACTACCAAATGACGATTTGGTCCTGCGACAATAATTATTCCCGGATAGAAATAGGGCATGTTTAGGCATCTTAGGGTTACGTCTAGGTCTACGTGTATATAATATTGACAAGGGTTGAAGTTAGTGCTTCGGTCAGTGATTTTTGTTAAACAACTTTTTAAAACCATAATCAAATCGTGATCCAAACAATACATATACGTGCTGTCAACCCCTCATACACATTTTTTTCTCTAAATGTACTTGTGGTTCTTGCCATTGGAACGTCAAAGTGACAATGTCAAGTGACATTGTTTTTGGAGCAGAATTGAACCATTCGACGGAACTGGCACCTTTCTTCTTCATGACAGAAATAGACATACAAATTCTGTCTCAGCAAAGACCCTTTAAGAGTAATAAACACGAATCGCGTAAACTTGTTGAATAATTGCCCCATCATATTCTTAATGTGGTCGCAGATCATTGTTCTCGCTGACAAATCACAAACCCAATTTGACAAGCATGCGTTTTGACAGTTCATTGAGACAATCGAATTACTTTGGCAAGTTTGCGCCAAAATCAGTCTCACTTTTTTTTCTTATATAGATCAACCCCGTGTAAAGTACAGATCATAATGCGAGCCAAGTCGCAGTTCGTCTGCTATTCACGACAGAGTCATCATTTTGTTATATTATCTTTTCTTAAAATCAAATATTACAGTGGAGTAATAACAATTGATTAAGTACGACGTCAATTCATCAATGATTGTTAAACGGAGGAACAAGACAGCCAGTTAAATGGGTTGAAAAAAAAACTGTATTAGTTTTTTTTTTCTTCTTTTGCATTACTTTTTCACCTTACTAGCTTCGAAAGAGTGTTCACTTTCAACGCGTTAATTACACGTATTAATGTTTTTCCGAACAAATGCCTGCCATCGATGTATACGTTGCAGCATAAAGGCCTACTTATTTCAGATGTCAATGTGATTTTATACAACAAAAAGTATAGTTGTAGGCCCATAACGTTAACGTGCATTTAGATTCAAATGGTTGATCATTGAAACTGCTCAAGTTAAATTTTGATTTTTTACAACCCATTATTATTTTCCATGGTATGCTCGATGTAAATTTTACAAGGTTGATAGTCTTTCAACTGTAGTTACAAACTTTAATAAACAAAACACATGATTGGAACGGCGGGGAACAATGCACTTACCACATTCAACTCAATAATCATTGTTTCAACCCTCAAACATATTCCTTTACAATTACAAGCAATTCGAGCATGGCGCACGGATAAACGGGTTTACATTATCATCATACCACATTATATTTGCAACAAGAATTCAGCCAATTATGTTTTCAACATTTTCAAGTGTATTACAAGCAAGAGCCCTTTAATCGCTTCATAGTTCAAAACAATGACAGGCTAATTGGAGTATAGCCCGATTCACGGGCTCATTATTCTTCGCCCATATTCTGTGTACTTTTTGGGGGAACTACTTTTGAAAAACATCACAAGGGCAAAAAATGAGCAGGGCGACAGTACGGTGCCAGCCCAGTCTTCGATCAAGACACAATGTTTTATACTTGATTCACCCCTCTTACAGTCCTCCCCCTTTTGTGAGAAGATCTAAAGGCATACATGGTATATCTGGTTTCCAATTAAAGCCTCATGTGACAAAATAAACATTCCGTGAATGTGTTAATCAGTACCTTACTAAAGATTACCACAGGACTGTTCAATAAAGGTCGAGTTCTGGGCAAGATGTTAGCAGTTTTGTTTTCGTTCTTTATAACTACATGTAATATGGAAGAAGAACATGGAGAAAATGTTTCCAACATGTATTTCTTACATTTGTTTTAAATGCTTATAGTTGATTTGTAATGTTTTGTTGGAAACATGAATAAATTGAAATTGAAATGTCCTCCGAAAAGGCTGTATTTGAAGTATGATATTAAAGAAGTGGCTGAAGTGTTTGTACCACACTTTTATACAACACTGCATACAATACATGTGTAACCTTCAGCAAGTGTGAGTCAAGTTCCAATCGTTTTGATGTTTCCTAAACCTCGCATTACATGACCATCATAATCAAGTATTGCGATTGCTTCCTATAACAGTTCTTTCATTGAATGCAATCGCTTGACCAGAACTCATCTTCATCTTCAAGGTATTCAACGTCTGACCAGCAAAGTCCAGCAAATTAATTCTAGCGTCTGGTGTGGAGTCTCGAGACGGGTTTCCATACACGGCTTGGCTCACAGTCACAGCTGATATCGCAGGGCTACACCTTGCAGTGGGCTTCAGCCGTCCATCAAAGTTATGGAAATTGTTCATGGCCCTAAGCGGAAAGACCCCTACTGTGGGATACCTTCTTGGAATATGTCTTTGATTTACGGCGGAGACTCTAGTATCTGTATTTTCCTTCCACGTATCTAATTTGTGTCCTTTCCCCCCTTGGCCCCCCCCCCCTCCTCTATATTGCTCGAAAGGTTGCGCGCTCTTCCAAGTTTTCTCCTCGTTCTCTAAATCTACACCGAACATGTACGAATACACATATTTCATGATCCTATAATACAATCGCAACTATTTTCGAAAAGTCATCTAGAGGGATGACCAGTTACGAGATAACAAAAGATATCAAAATATTCAAAATTTACAAAAAAAAAATAAAGCCCTACAATCACATTTTATTACACTGAAACGGCAGCTAATAAATTTTTCCTTTAGCACGAGACATAATCCTTATGACTTTAAACACGTTATTAAACTAAACGAATGTGGGAATCCAAACTTTATATACTTGAAAATGGCCTACCCGAGTTTTAAATGCCTTTAACACTGCATTGGTTGAATATTACGCGTGCAGAGCATCGTGGAGTGGCAACACAGTTTTTACAAAGTCGAAATTATAAGTAGAATATGTCCTAAAATTCAACTGCCAAGTACTTTCAATGCTTTTATAATCAATTAAGGATTTCATACGTGTTTGTCACACACAGTGACTTATTTGTTTTACACACTGCAGATTCCCACAAGACTCGGGTGTCAAATATTACCCAAAAATGATTGTATCGACTTTCTTTGTGACATGAAAGGAGATTAACTCCAGTAAATTTTGGATGAATGATTCCCCCCTATTCTTTGCCGGAAAAAAAGTACAGTAGCAAGCTGGTATTATGTTCTGAACCAGCCCTCGCTCTCCCTCCAATCGATTTGTTTGTTTTTCAAATGTCAGTTCGCATGAAGTTCAATGCACCGTTACTCAGTTTGCGGTATTTGATAGTCCGCAAATCATAACTTTAATAGTTACCAATAACACGACGACGGCGGCCAGAAATAATAGACGCGAGCCAGCGAAAATAATGTCCACACACACACACACACTCTTAGTTTCCCGTCAGACGTTCGTTGATAATTTTGCCGAGTCAACTTGGGAATAATGGCCAGAAATTTCAAACCCTTAATGTTCACTTTAAACTAAATCAATCAAATCTCTTCATATTGTATATTTTCTTATTTTCATTCCCGAAAGGATGTCACTTAAAGTTTATGCTTCAGACGACACCTTTTCTGCATATACCTTTTCATTATCATACATCTATAATTATCATGAAATTGTAAATGTAAACTTGTTGACGTAAATGAAATAAATAAACATCCAATCAAATCAGAGCAATCCAAATTATTCGTGCTTTGAATTTAGCATTCTGAGAGAACTAAGTCAATTAAGAATGACGCATTTTCACCATCTTTGCGAATGATTATGGGTATGGCAAAATTCTATAAAGTATGGGGAAAACTAGATTGTATTGTGAGAGCGAAAAAAAGACAATACATGACTCGAGCGGGCCTCACGACTCCGGAGACCACGGTATAGGGACCGCGAAGTTTCCCCGACCTTTAGTCACGGAAACCCCGCTGGCGGCTCATAAAAAGAACCCATGGTGCAGTTGTTTTCGCCACATGAAAAAAAAGGCTAGATTTTTCCCAGTTACACCTGCCCTGTCCGCTGATTTCCGAGATTCGAATTTTTATTTGTGGTCTTTTGCCTGAAATAGGGAGGTTATATTCGGTAATATCTCAAAAATGGTCAGTTAATGGTCATCGTGGTCACTGTCTATTTTTCCCCTTTATTTTTTTCCTAAAAAATATTTTAAATTCTGGGTCGACTCTTTACTAAAGTTCAATGTATTATGTCTCATTTGTAACGATATCATCAACAATGCCTTTGGTTTCTGTGTAGGACTACTTGATTCTATTTACATCTTTTATCATCCCTATTAGAGTTGGGATCTTACTCGATAACAAGATAAATGACACTTAGATTTTAACATTGCTTGATTTTTTTGTTTGTTGCTAACTTAAGGGACAGCAAATGACAAAATACCCTCCGACATATCGGAAATTAATACTGCAGGATCAATAGGCCTAAATTAATACAGTAATGTTTCTAGTGGTTTTTTAATCTTTGTAAAAATGTTCATAACATATATTTTCAATTGGAGAGTAAAGGGTGAACTTCCCCACCCTCAATGGCAGGATGGAAAAAGGGCAAGAATTGACTCATGATGTGACGTCCTCATATTTGTATGTTGCTGCAACGCTAAGTCAGTTTAATCCCTTATTTGCTTGGGTGTCTTCACTTTTTTTGTATAATACTCCATCCTTTTCCCTAGCCCCAAAGCGCGCCAAACCTCCGCCAAACGATATTTCCGTCATTCTATCATCGTCTGCTTCGAGTTCACACCTTCGCAAGAAAGAACAAGAAGACAAGAAAAAGAGGTTTGAACGCCAGAAGGGAGAAGGCCAGTTTCAAAAAGAAAATAAGCTTGGGGATGTCACGAGGAAGCCGCGTTGACAGATCGCCGCACGGGGAACTCATGGCTTGGGAACACGGCAGCTCCTCGCTGGGATGTTATCGATGGGGGCTGTTTAGTTGGCGTGTAGTGCGTGGGGAGGGATGGGAGAAGGGTACAATTTTGAAAGGGATCTGACGGCCCGGGTCCCGGGGGATGGGCTGTGGTTGTAGGGTTAAGCCTTTGTTGTCTATGGCGAGGAAGATGGGTGAGAGAGATCGGGAAGATGAAAGAGTGAAGCGACGAGTGATCCATAACGCAGGTATTATGACACATTTATAAAAAGAGAGAAAAAAGTACATAAGGCCTCTACTAAAAGTAACAGGACTACATAGAAGTGACCAATCAGATATTCTTTGATAGTATTCAGTAGATTCACGACATGTGCAATTATTAGTCAACGCAATTTTGATTACAAATTATCTAATTGCTAGTTTTGCTGAAACAATATTTCTCATTATAGTTCAACGTGTTGTCTTAAAGGTAAAGACCAGTTATGGTCATGCGATTGCATTGTGAAGGAAACGTTGTGGAATCAATCAGAAAAGGTTGATCATCTAGCATCAAGCATCTGCAATGCTCTGGAATCATCAAAATGATAAAAAATTTGGCCCATTCTTCGTAAAGTTACAAGCACTACACACAGAAAGATGTATATGGGACTACCCTGTATCTCTCACAGACCATAAGAGAAACCAATTTTCCAAATATATGAATTAGTAGGCGGTTTCCCGGCAAATTTGTTATCATCATGTATTAGTCAAAACATATTCTTTCACATGATTGGTAATGAGAGCTTCCATTTCATTTTTTGAAATTGGGGCGTTTCCAATACTGGTCTTTACCTTTAAAGATGATTATAAGGTTCAACTATGTTGGGGTTTTGGGTAAAGACTGCAAAAGCTCAGGTTAGAATAATTAAACAAATTGTAGTTTATGAAAATGTGAAATCAAATACGCAAGTAGGCTCACACACTTCTTCAAAGTTTATTTTATTCACATATACATTTAGCCTATCAAAAAATATATAAAAAATAAGAAGATCCGGCTTATTGATACTAAATGTTTACAAATTCAATTTAAAATATTTCACTCAACATTAACATTAGATTTTCACATATATGACCACGAAAACTTTTTAACCTGTCTCTTTATTACCTCTCTTTTCTGTAGACCATATAACTACAGGTCATAAAGTGACCACATCCTTACAGCATAAATATCATCACCATAATAGTACATTATAGGCCTATCCCCGTTCACATTTCCCTGAAAGTACGTGTCCCTCTCGTTATAACTCCAAGTATCTATTTTGGACGAAAGATAACATTTTTTCCCCTCCATCTTGCTGACCTCACGTCATAGTTACGTCGCCATAATTAGGCTAGCTCCGTCATGATTGTCGGATGGGTCCCGTCGCGTGCTCGGCACGGTGCCCCAGCCGTCTAGTTAACCCCGCCTCACCCCGTCACCCTAACATGAGGTTAAGATACTCTTTCTTTATCTAGCTCAATTCCTTTCTCGCTTCTCCATTTTTCCCTCGACCTTTCGGATGTTCGTATTTGTGGGTATTTGTTTTCTACCATGAACCATGTTTCATTGAATAGGATATAAAGATGATAAGCATGCAGTGCCCCGAATGTATGAACTGAAGAAGAAAAAAAAGTTGCCCTTTATATGAAAAATTATGATACGCTCTTGAGTCTTGTACATTATTATGAATAACGATTTCCATTTGCTACAAAAATAAATTTCTTGCTTCAGAAACCTGTATCAGTTGAAAATAACCACTTTACAATATGACTTACAAAGTTCTCAATGGATTTCCAGTCGATGTAAGATCAATATAAATACTTAATTTATATATATATTTTTTAAATCAACAGTATCATTGACTTCATATGTTTAACGAATCAGCCACGATTTATGATAAGACCGGTTTACTAACATATTCAAAGTCATGGAAGTTTCCTTCCTGGGGACCTCTTGACGAGACATTCCATTAGGAATGAACTTCAACACTTGGAATCCAGTCTGCACAAATTACTTGGTGATATGTCTGGTAAGCCTTGGGCAAGCTTTCGGGTTGTCAAGAACAACCTTTCTTTAAAACAGTGTGTACGACTGTCTAGTCAACATAAAATAAACTCGTTGAGAAAAGGATGCATTGATTAACCGGTCATTTTGTAGCCTATATGAAGGGTACGAGGATGGCACATAACCTCCTGAAACGCGAACGTAAAAGAGCCGCCTCGTATTGCTACATTTCGGTGATTTGAGATGATTTGCAAATTATATCTGCCATCCGAGAATATATTCCTAGTTTCGGTGAATTCCAAAGTCTCACTAATATTACAACGTGTGTTTTTGGTATTAACCATGCCTCTTTTTGTGAGTAACGCGCGCCATATAAGAAAATAATAAATCCCCGACTTTGGAGTTTCAAATAATCGCCCAAAGTTCCCATAACCTCTCACATGAGAAGCCATTCGTGTCACTCTAAAGCTTTAAAGTAAATGGACACATCTTCGATTGCAATGCGGCAGAAAACCGTACCAAGCTATACGGATCTTTTGGGTCAATTTTCGAATATGAACTGCCCCACAACGCAGTCCATCGCAGAGTAAAATCCTCTTTCTCTGCATACACAACAACGGACAGCAGCATCAACAGGCATCAACAACAGGCATCACTTCAGGAAAAATTTATGCGAAAAAAAAAATTCGCTTCGAATCTCGAGCAGAAAGGGCAATGACTTCCCAGGCAATGTGAAAGGTCAGTAGGTCAAATTCCTCTTGTTTTTGAGCTGCCACCTGTCCCTTCCAGCAACAGTTCTTTCTTTCTTTTACCCTCCTTCTTCTTTTATTTCTTGCTCGAGAAATCCCAAGACCTACTTTTCGCAAATCTGTCGTATTTTCGTGCTCCGATCGTGCCCCCCTTTCGATCAGCGAGCAGTTTAAATTCGTACTAAACAAGGGCGTGTGACCCGTTTATTCCGGGATAATTCCTGCCCGTTTATGGATAATTCCGAGGCAGATAACTTTCAACCCTAGGTTTGACTGTACGGTCTGTCACCCCATGAAGATTTTCGACGTAAAGTGGAGGAGTGCAGAGTGACTGCAGAAATACCGGTATCTCTGGAAGTAGACCTCACTGTTTCTATCGAGAATTGACACTGGTTCATCTGATAATAGTTAAACATTACCAACAACGAATGTATATTATAAACTGCACAGATAATCATCCAAACTTCAGACAAATGGACATATTTTTGATAATTATAGTAACCACAATTCCTATTTCTTAATTGATACAGTCATGTCCCATTAATGATTTATTAGAACAAGACGAATGGGTTATTTTCTCATCCATAATTCACTGGATTGGATTTGACTGTGATGGATTTTCTCTTCCACGATTTTTATAATTTACATCGACTGAAATGGATGATGACCAACAATTTTGGATAAGATATTAAAAGAAAAAAAAAGATATAATATAATCATTGTAAACAGCTTGGATCCCAATCACTTCATTTCGTTCCCCTAAATCTTCCCCAACAACCCCCACAAAACATGATCTACGCGCTCAGTTTAAATTCAGCACGATCTAGTCTATATTTCACATCGCCACCACGAAACTGATACAACAACAGTTGTTTTGTGAGGAATAACACACACATTATATGATAACATCAGATCATTTTCGTGTCATTATCCAAATGTCAATGTTCTGTTGACTAACATCAATCATTTACCTTGCAAAATGGCTTTTAGATTTTGTGCATTTTTCTTTTGGAGTTTTACCTTCTAAGTTCTATTTTTCAACAAAAAAGACATATTTTATTTCAAACTTGAATGGTTTCACCCGTTTTTCAGTATAGCTAGCTCTGTCAATAAACAAATCATATTTGATTTGTTCCAAGCAAGGCTCGTGGTTTGCTGGGGTTTATATTGCGTGCCCGTAAATCAAATAAGAATGGTACATTCACCATTGCGCATCGAAAAACATGACCAAATATCATTCAACAACTCGAATCCTTTTAGTCTTCAATAGCAGACTGCTTGATGGTGTTGCCATAACGAAATTAATTGTTCTTCACTAACAACCATTACATTTGAAATCGCCAAATTTTTCACAAATGACACTAACCCGTTAATGGCATTATGAATACACACATAATTATCCTGGATAATGGGGCAAATCCGTTCATTACCCTTGCAACTTTGCAAACCCCTTTTCGTTTCGAAATGAATATCGTCAATGAATATTATGACGAGTTATTTTGGCACGGATTTCGTTCTTTTTTTTTTTATTGCGATGTCAAAAAATTGGCAACAAATCGGATTTAGGTGTTTTGATGAGGAAATCATTAATCTACTTAATCACGAAGTTGTGATTTCCACCATTAAAAAAAGAAAAGAAAAAAGAAAAAAGTAATGCACGCGTGAGCTCTGTTGCGCGTGTACCGATGTTGATACTGCACAAGCACCCTCTACGGTCGGAAAACAAATACACACACACTATAGGCAACCAGAGACTCTTTCTCAATCCTTGAAATGCTGTACTGATTGTTACGACCTGTTTAGAATTCTATATCTTATTTGTGAGAACACTGCTTTATATCAAGGAAATAGTTTTTAGTGTCACCCAATCCATCACACAGCTAGAAAACGTAGGCGTATTGTTATTCATCCACAACTAAATCACTTTTTTTTTGCATTTCGATAGCCCTCTATTTGACAATAGACGAGTTTTGATTTAGAAAGACTTCTAAATAATTTCCGTCTTTCGTTTTCAGTTTTTCATATGGTCTTGGTTAGATATTCAATAAAACTCAAACCGAAGCAGTTTGAATTGACAGACTACAATATATTCTACTTGTGAACCCGGATTCCGGTTGGCTGCAGAATTCCATTCGCTAACGTGTGTCGATTCGGTTCATTGCAAACCGTATTCGTTTACAGCATCGCGTGGGTAACTCAAGAGAGGAAGAGAGAGAGAGAGAGAGAGAGAATACCATCTCGACGTTCACATGCATATATCCTGATAAAAAGTAAGGGATAATTTACTTGAACGAAAAACAAGTTCGAATTTCAGTACTCTTGAATAAAGCAAGTATTGTGGTTTTTCAAGACTGTGAAGTTCCCCAAATGCATAGGGGACAAGAAAAACTACCCCCTAAAATAAAAAAAAAAACACAGCAATCGAGAAAGAAAAGACATTGAAATCCCAATTAACCAATGCTATGTATGATCTAGGGTCTTTTCGTCATATTCGCAAATATGGAAACTATTTTAGATGGATTCTTTTTAGACCCTATCAAAAACTTTTACAGTATACGCAAATGCCATTTTGAATAATTTGATAGCTTCTAGCAGTTGTGTAGCTGTAGACAAACTATAGCAAAATCACACCACTATGAAATAGCTACCCTTCATGCCTTAATATGCCTTCATTCTGACAATTTAATGATACGGAACGATCTTAGTATATTCGGTATTTTATCAAAATAAAATGAAGCAAACATAGATAGGAAACGAAACCCATACAGAAGTTCCACACTAGCGTATGATCCAATATACATATAACTCCATGTACAATCTATGCTCATCATTTTGCGATCACTTGGTTTATCTACGGTATCCGCGAAGTACAAGAAGGGGAAGCGAAGCAATCTCAGCATTATTGCTCGAGCTTCAAACGAGTATACCGCTGCCGTATATACAGTTTATTGATTTCTCTCTCTCTCTCTCTCTCTTTTTCTCTTCTTTCTCTCTCTCTCTCTCTCTGTCTCTATTATCATCTATCTATCGCTCACTCTCTCTGTTTCTATTATCATCTATCTATCACTCACTCTCTCTGTCTGTATCCCTATGAATCTCTCTCTCTCTCTGTATCTATTCTCATCCTCAATCTCTCGCTCATTCTTTCTGTCCGCATCCCTCTGATTCTCTCTCTCTCTCTCTCTATCAAGCACATTGACACCACCCTTACCAGTACCACCCTTTCTCCCTTTCTCTCTCTCTCTCCCTCTCTCTAAAGTCTGTGAGCATCCTCACTATAAATACATCCTCATTAGATATACAGTGAGTAATGTTCACTGCGGTGTTGCACTTCAGTCGTAGTCCAAGAGAGAGGGGGGGAGAGAGAAGGGGGAAGTGACAGGGAAGGAAAGAAAAGGCAGATGGAAAGGAAGAAGGGAAACCAAAGAATGCTAGTAAACGCTATGATAACAAATGATGATACTCGAGGGATAGATATGTGAGAGGGAATGAACAAAAGAATTAGTTAGAGAGAGATGGAGTGAGGAGATGAAGAGAGTGTTTTATGAATGTTAACACAAAATGTCTCAGAAGACAAGACTGATAAATGAAGCGAAGATGAGATAACATGAATGATTGGCATGATGAATGAATCGCAATCATGTTTGATACCAGTGAGCCCCCCAAAACCCACAACAACAACATGACCACAAGATGCAAATGATTGTGAATGAGATAGAGATGCGCGGAGGAGAAGAAGGATGCTGTCCCGTTGCCATGACAATGACTTGACTGGGAGCTGCGTACGTGAGGCTACAGCGAGTGTTGGCCGTCATCCAGCTACTCGCATCGCATCATTCATCAAGTGACTCAAGCTGTGCTAAGACGTCTTCCAAACACCTTGTGTACCAGTCAGGAATTGTAGGTCAATGGTACGACACATGTCGGGAAGGCATCTATACTACGCTGTATCAAATCTCCAAGCGGCATTTGCATCCTCGCTCAGTCTTTTGAATCGGCCCCCATAACAATCCTGTGTATTTTAAACACCACGCCTCATTATCGACTTCCATCCACATTTTTCTCCCATCACCATCGCCATCATCATCATCATCTTCATCTTAAATCTTCTCTTCATCATAGTTTGTTTACATCGTAATAAGCATTCACTCTTCCTGTTTGCATCGGCATCATGTCGTTTTACCATTTAACAGTGTAAATAATCATAAAAACAAGTTGCTTTATAGCCGTAGGTTATGGTTCCTACTTGTTTGAAGCTTAAAGACAAATGTTTTCTTCAATTAAAATAAACGAAACTACTTCATGAAATCCAAAGGTTTCCCAATGCCTTGCAGATCTGGGTCATTCAATGGCGCCATTAAAATGCAGCTCGCACAGCCCGATGCAACCGTGTGCATAATGTGCACCGCTTGCAGGCGATCTACAATCCGAGGTGTCGAAAATGTTGTTCAACACGTTGAATGCTGTTGTAAAAGGTCCCTTCACTTTTCTATTCCTGAGTATTGTGAGTCGATTTTTTACAGAGAATTTAACCACACACGTAAGTCAATATTTTAACACTCTCTTAATTCTATGCAGGCTTTTCAAGTCATCTCGTTTCCTCATAACGGGCTAGGCACCCTTTTTGCCGAACCGTCTTGTAGGTCAACATCGGTTGCATTCGGTTAAATATCCTAGCATTTCACGCCTAAAGAACGCGGACAATCTCACCAAAAAAGGGGGCTAAATTTGGAGAAGGCTGCTAAATCTCAGCTATAGATGCAGACTTACTCCAATGCTAGTTCATTTTCAGAAGGGTAACTATAAGTTTGGGATTATTATGGTTGGAGTTAGCAACCTAAAATAATGTAGCCCCCTAATTTTCATCGCATTCCTGCCGACTACCATTACCCCGAAATTGTACTATTTCAGAATCTATCCCTTCTACATATAATGAGCTAGTTATATAAACAACAATATGTTTCCCATAAAAATACATCTCATTGCCATTTTCTTCCATCCCTATCTCACGATCAATAAATCCACAACGTTATAGCAGCTCAACTTCCGCACTCATCAGCAACGTTCGGTCAAAATCATATTTTTTATCGCTTCAAAGCAATATCGTCATATTGCATTCAGTAGAGTATAATATTCCGAGTGTTATACCCTACTATATAGTTCAACTATTGCCCGCGCGTGTTGCCCTATGTCAATATTGAACGGTGGGGCTATATTTAGTATAAGCCTTGCCCTACGTGTTTTCTAGTGCGTTCATTCTCAATTTCTCAGTCCATATCATTATGCTCAGCTTTGCCAACGAAGCAAGCTACTGGATGAAATTTTGCTCTTCTTTATTTCCCCCGTGCTTCTTTCTACGTATTCATTTCTTTTGGCTTCACTCAAACATTTAAATGTAATACTTCTCGTTAGGCCTCGATAATCATATCTATTTATAGGTCTACATAACATTACATTTTTACATGCCACACATAATTTTTGGAATGAACGTAGTATATCCACATTTTATTTTCATTTAACTTGCAACAATACTACCGTAAACAGACTGCACACTTTAGGGATTATACAGTCATGATTTTGTCAATATAAAATACCGGATTATGCAAAATCAACTAAACATTTTGTTCTTTAATAGAGGGAGGTGGGATCCTGTCACCCTTTCAATAATATTTTGGACAGGCAAAATTGTACTTAAAGTAAGGATTCCATAGGTTATGAATTTAAGTAAGCAAATAATTTGAAACAGAGGCGGTAAGATGAAATCTTAACATATCAGAGAGTGTCAGGTATTATCTTGGCCTAGAGAAGAAAAAAAAATAAAGATTGCAATTTGATTGTCTCTCACCTTAAGTGCTGGGAACACATCGATGGGATCTCCGGGTTTCAAGAGGCTTGAGAATTTTTGATTGCTGTCGACTAGGGCTTGATACTCGGGATCGTCCAAGGTATATCTCGTGGCGAATGTGAGCTGTGAGATGATGTTGATGATAGCGAGGTTGAGCTCGTTCTCGATGTCTACAACCGGTCCAGCTTTCTTCATGAGGAGATTGGTGAAGTATTCCGCCTCGCGAGTGATTTTAATTCCCATTGCCTCGCAGCCCACGCCACGGATATTCTTGTGCAGGGCCGCCGCCGTGGCCCGCCGATGCAACCTCCAGCCGGGGGTGTAGTCTCCGAACACGATATCGCAGTTGTTTCGACTCATGAGGCTAACGGAGTAGAGACAGGGGCGTCCGGCGTAGTCGACGGAGCGATGATGGAGGGCTTCCCTGATCGAGTCGACGTCATTGAGCACGACGAATGGAGTTGAGCCGATTTTAAGGGAGAAGACGCTGCCGTATTTGTCAGCGAGGTCCTTCATGACGCGATACGGGGCTTTCCCCGTCATGAACACGGGCAAGTTGCCGATGATAGGTAGGGCAGGAGGCCCGGGTGGTAAGCGATATTGCTTGCCATATCTCTTGGAGACAAAACTCTTAACCATCCACAAAACAAGAACAAGAATCACCAACTCAATAGCCATCATGATTCACCTAGCTCGTGGTCCCATACAAATTAAACAGATAAATACAATTCACCAAATATCCAAACGGGTGTCTTGTAAAGAACAGTAACTGTGACTTGAAGAGAAATCCGTCAGCGAGACGAGATGTTTTCTCTCTTTGAGCTTGAGCTACGAATGAATCTTCTACCCTTCACTCTCCGTTGATATTGCAGCTGATCGCCTGCGATGTCAAACTCCGAACACAGACTCGGGCGCACGCGACGATTCGAGCATGCAACACAGCCAGCTGATTGAAGCTCAGCGATCGCCTGACAGGTAATACGAAGTAAGCGCACGCCAGCTCGCTAGCAGTTACCCTCAAAATAACCTAAAACCACACACATGTAATAATCGAAGACGGGGTATAGAGGGCCGTTGATATGTCATCACCCATTATCACGTTAGCTATTTTATACCTTCGCGCAGGCTCGTTTGTTTAATTATCCCATAGTCTGTCAAACGTGGCTTTCCCCATTCGGAGAATCCCGCCTTTTGATTGGCTGCGAAACTTCGTACTTATGCTAATAAGCACACGCCCATCGACCAATCAGCGCCCGTCCTTGCTCGACTAGTTAAGTTCAATGAACACCTACTCATCACGGGAGTGTTTTCTTTCTCTACCTGTCTCCCGTATTTTCTTCTTTATTTTCTTCCAAAGAAACTAAGTCAACACGTACTCTGAACAAACCTGGAATATATCAGTGCATTGACATGGTGCCGGGTGATTATTCGGAGGGCAAGAGAAAAAAAGAAAAGAAAATCAACAAATAAAGAAAGTTCGAGTATTGGCATGACATAAATATCAACGGAGGTCGCTCAAGGCTCGTTCGGGTAATAGTACAGTCACCTCTACTCTGTACTCTAGCTGGGTCGCCCCTGTGTATGATGTTGATAATAATAATCTACAGTCGTGTGACAGACCAGCGACTGGAGAAGAAAGACGCCCCCTAAGACAGAGAAGAAACACAGATATCTCCGAAGATAACAAAATAGATACGATGGAAATTCTTACCGCAACGTTCAAAGTTCCAAAGTGTTACGAAGTGAGTGAGTGAATAAGAAAAAATCTATACTGCAGCAAAAATAAATAAACAAACAAATTCTTTGTTAATGTATTCGGGTTAGTAAAAGAAATCCACAATCATTATCGTAAACAAAAAAAAAATATGTTTGGAATCAGGTAGAAAAAAAAAGAAGAGAAAAAAAAGAAGCAAAAAGCAAAATGCATTGTCATTCCACAATTGATCAGGAACCCGTTACACAAAGCCTTTTTCACTGACAAATGACAAAAATCAGTGACAAATCTGCTGATAACCAATCAGAAGCAAGGATTTCCCTAGCTTTTACAACAAACCTGTCACTTCTCACTGATGACAATTTTTGTGAAATGGGGCCCTGGTCTGGTTGGCAATTGGGTGCGGGGTGTTGGGTGGACAAAATGTAAAACAAAAAAAACAAAAAAAGTAATAATTTAAAATCACAAGGTGTGGGGAAGATGGTATGGTGTGAGAAGGGGTACAGCTCGCTTTTCAGTTGCAATTTCCATTCTCACTTTATTTTCTCCCTTTCTCCTTGTTACTTTCCTTTCTTTTTCTCCATTCAATTGGAGGAAAAATGCACATGTGCTCCCTTTTTTGGTATTAACCTACTGTTAAAACAAAATGGAAGTTATCTCATTTTTTTCTGATTAACAAATCGTGTCATGAAAATATCTTTGAAATGAATGTTATACATTTTTTTTTATAGACATACGCCTGGAGAGATGTGGCAAAGTCGGTTTCAGCACCTCCTTATAACTTCCAATCGAAATGGAGTCCTGCCAAAATCTTGATTTGAAGGTGAATTTGAGGACGATTTGGATTTTGCTTTCGCCTTGACGAGCGCGCGCAGCTCGACCCCGTGTTAAGGTCGAGGTGTTTAACGGATAAAGCCCAACACGAGACCTTGCATATCGGACTAACCCCCAGCCGACGGGCTTATACCCCCAAAATCTAGGGCACTGTACGCGGGCACAGATGGAGAAAGGTGAATAACTTCTTGTTGTTGGGTTAAAGGTGGATTCCGGAATTTGCCCCAAATTCGACATATTTCGTCTTCAGGCTACCAAGGATATCACTTATAATGATGGCATAGTTAAAAGTAAGAAAACAATAAAGGAATATAAATCACACAAAGAGGGAACTAAAAAGGTAATAATCAAATTGGTTGATATCAGATACAGAATAAAATGTCGTCAGTGATTTTTAGCTGTCGAATCATGTAAGAAGTTTACACCCTATGAATGAATCGTTTATATAGCGTATAAATATTGTAATGTTCTATTTTTTTTTAAGGGGGGAGGGGGAGTAATGTTTTAGGTGGTGCAGCGAAGGCAATTGCTTTAGAACTGAAACATGAAATTTGTTTTTAATCTCTAAATTGATCAGAAAGAGTAGAGTTGTTATTGTCGAGTAGTCTAAAGACATGACTTGAGATATGGGTCGTGAGATCAAGCCCTGACACGGTCTGAAGAAAAACAATTTTCATTTTTAGTGGTGATAAATCTAATATTTATTGGGATATCTCTCCTGTTCTTGTCGGAAAAATTTGTGAAAGTTTAAGGTGCCCCAGAATAGCCCCTATTATCAAAGTAAGAGCAATGACCTCATTCTATTGGTGGAGGAGGGGGGGGGGGGAGAGTCAGGAACGAAAGAGGTTTAAAACAAAACAAAATCAATTGTGGATTCCCCGCGAAAAATTCAATCTAAAGGCATGTATACGACGTCTGATCCAGCCTAGAGAAAATAATCCGGTAGATTTATCTTAGGGCAGGTGTGTCACGAGCGGCTGGATGATACTTGTATTACAGGTATGCCCTTGATCTGGGTTATGCATGGGTTAAATGCCCCCGTTGGCGTAGGTATGGTCACAGGGAGTTACGCCCCTCCGCCCAAACCACAAAAAACAAACAAACACACAAATAAACTTTAAAGGAATCGGGTGATAGTCAAGAAAAAAATTATACACTGTACAGAGAAGGAAAAAAAAAAGATAGAGGGGGAAGGGGCGTAGGTATGGGGGCACATGGAGCACATTTAATGTGTACGTTTTTGATGAAATCCCCCCCCCCCACTGATATCTTCATATAATGTTACTTGCCTGCATGCCTTTTATTCTTGCTTCTAATCACGCCTTTTGACCCCTGGGGAAAAAATTAAAAAGGGTTTTCCAAAGGTTACTTTATCACGTTTATGACTCTGGTCACATTCATAATATTTAAGAGTTCTCCGAAAAACTACGGTAACCTCTCTTAACATCGTAAAGTCAGCAATCAGTTGTGTTTATGCTTTCAGTGACAGCAATGTATCCAACATTTTGATTATTCTTAGGAAGAGATGATATTAATTTCAAGAGTTAGATGTTAATTTTTTTTTCCCCTTCCATGTGAAATTGTTGGTTGGTGTTGTGTTTATGCCTATACCTTGGCATTTCCCGGTAGGCCAATATTACTTTCCGACTAAGGTTTTTTTTCTTTTTTTTTTGGTAAAGGGGGACAAACTATTTTCCTGATTTAACGAATAACTTTGGCTGATCTGCTGGAATGTCCGATAAGAAGGCTGTCTTGACCAATAAGTGTCATTATTGAAATTATCATGTCGAAAATGTCAGTACTTCAAATGTTGCCATTTTACGGAGAACAACATGATTTATTCCTTCCTTGAATGATGGGTGAAGGTATGCATCTCTGAAATATGTGGAAAACAGTTTGTATCCTGATTTCTGAAATCTGAAGAAAGAAAATTTGTATCTGTAGTCGTAATAAGGTATACATTTCTTTTGACCCTTTTTCAAAGTGATTTCCTCATACCGACCATGAGTTCAACGAAGGACGGTCGATAAGGTGGACGAGAGCTCGATTATCTTTAAAGCCATGAGGGTTTTTATTTCAGTCTTTGACCTAGATCAGGTGAAAGGTTACCGACACTAAATTAATCTGCTGGTCAATAGTTGCACCTGTAGGAGACGTCACTAAACCAACAATTCGTAGGCGTACTGGTATTTTTAGGGGGAGGGGGCGGTGGTCATGTCTTGCTAGTATATCTATTTTCAAACCCATTAATTTAGCGAGAGGTCGAAAATGTTGAGATTTCTTTTATTTCTTAAGTTTGTTTTAAATGCTTTTAATTGATTTGTAATGTTTTGTTGGAAACATGAATATAAATTTTAAATTTTAAATTTGAAAATTTACCAGCCGCTTTGAAATGTAGCATCTTTTTTTGTTTTGGTACAGCATTTCGTTATATTTTATTTGTGTTTAATTTAATATCCTGTTAACCCTGATGGACACTAGCGCTTTACAAGAGCCCACTGTCAATATCAACTTTTATTGGGCAAATATGAACAGAATTCAGAAAACCCAGTCACTGCCCAAATACGACAATCTGGTCACCCAGAGTACTGAGTATTTTTTTTTTGTTTTGTAGTATTTTTGCATTGTCTTCATTCAAAACATAAAAGAAGAAGAAAAAACCAACACAAATGATAATTGAAACAAAAAAACTTACGGACGAACAGGGGCAGGATTTCTTTTTATTAAGAGAGAACGATATATATTTTTTGTTCAGGTTTGTCAATTATATCAGAATTAATTTCATTAATAATCATGATAATCATCACCTCTTCTGCATATTCTTTTCCTGTCTCTCCTACTCTGGCAATTTTCTCCTAGAAATATATTGGAAAATTGATTTTTACTCTAAATTTCATATAACCATTAGCTTTTATTATTTACACATTTACCGAAGAGAAATGAAAGTACAAACAGCTGCAACTGGACTAAAACTTACAAGTGGACGGCGGCATTGAAGATTGGTCGAAGAGAGAGGTAGAGAGTGAGAATTAAACAGAGAGAGAGAGAGAGAGAGAGAGAGAAGTTTATATAGAGGTCAAGGACAAATAAGATCGTTTGAATGAAAAAAAAAGTACGGGACGAAAGACAAGGTGAACTTGAAAAGGGGGCGGAAGAGAATGCTAGAAAAGCAAGAGGGATAGAGAGAAGGAGGTGATGATGATGATGAGGATGATGATGATGATGATGATGATGATGAGGATGATGATGATAATGATAATGATGATGACGATGATGATGATGATGATGATGGTGATGATGCCGATTGAGAGCAAGATGAGAGGTGGAGGAGGACGGTTGAAGTGGAGAAGTGAAGGTAGGGAAGACAGGTGAAGAAAGGAAGAAGGTGATGGTATAAGGTGATGGTATAAGGTGATGTTATAAGGTGATGGTATAAGGTGATGGTATAAGGTGATATTATAAGGTGATGGTATAAGGAGAGAAGAAAAAGATATGACCCAAAAAAAAAACGGATAAGGAGGGAGAGGCGAATCAAGGATAAAGGGATGAGGAGGAGGAGAAGTAGAAGGAGAAGAAAATGAAAAGAAAACAAAAGGGGGATGGGGGAAGGAGAGGGGGATGAACTATACAATTCTTATCCCGATGTATTTCACCGAATGGAATTGTAAATAGACGATTATACAATCTGCCCTACATTTTTATTGCCGAAATCAATATCAGCCACGCCCTTGTTTTTCCAACTCAGCCACCTTTATGGACATTTGGTTGCACTTTTTATTATTTATCTTTTTCTCTTTACACTATACAAGTTCATGAACTGTTATTTTCACTTTTATTCTCCCCATCACTTCAAAAAATAATAATTAAATCGACCACTGCCTATATAAACATGATAAATATAACGGTGTATGTAATATGAAATAGATTTGTTCCAATATTTGCCCCTGCGTGTGAAGTTCATGCCATCGATAAAAAAGTGCATTATTGATTGGGCTATGGAAAACAAAAGGATGGCTGCGTTAAGAAGGTGGTGTTATAATTAAATGGCCCGTCCATGAACCGACGAGAGATAGTAGATGCTCACGCCCAAAGTACAGGCTGGAGTTGAGACCAGGCAGACATGGCGGAACCGGTTGGGTGTGACGAGAAACGATCCTCTTTTTGTTCAGCACGACACCTTTTTCATTTTGTACCCTTCCCCTCTTTCTCTGTATTTGTCAGTTCGTCCCCATTTTGATATTTCTCTTTTCTTAATTTTTATTTTGCTATTGATACACGTGTTGCTTTCAGCCTTTTCATCCTCATGCCCTACCATCCCCTCCCCCTCTCTACCATCTCCTCCCCTTACCCCCAGGTGCTCTTTCCCTACCGAACACGTTGCCTCTGTCCTTTTCTCTCTGTTTCGCTCCAAGTATTTTTTCAAAATCTCCAATATTCATATAAATTTTCATTGCAAATATCATTTTCTTCATAATTGCCATTGCCATTATCAGTATTATTATCATTATCATTGTCATGTTCATTGTCATTATTGTCTTAGTCGTCGTCAGTGTTATTATCATTGTGATTGTCTTTTTCATTATTTTTTCAATTTTAATTATTATTATCATTACCACTGTCTTATCTTTGTCATGATAGCCGTCCTCTCCAATTCTCCTTGAATATGTTATACTTTTCTATTCGTCTCTTAACAAATCAACACCTTTCCTCATTAAGCTCCCCTTCCCCCTCTTCCTGTGTCTATAATAACCTACTTAATTCTGTAAATGAAATTAATCACTAAAAACAAATTACTTATTGAAAATCAGAAGACATGTCAAAAGTGTTTTCTGTCAGAAAGGGAGCCCGGCTTTTTTTGACGACACCGTAAAACTCATCATAATTGTTCTGCCTGTCCGTTTCACCAATCATAACCTCCCCGCCAGGTGTTTAATTTTTTAATTTTGTTTTTAAATCGTCAATCACTTTTCTCGATTCAATGGCGTAGATGGGGTGGGGTACGGGGACACGTGCCATGGACATGGACAAAAAAGGGCAATATAGCTTTGGATTTTTGCCTCTCATACCACCTTTTGGGAAAAAACAGGATCTCCATAGTCAATACTTTGACAAGTTTCGGAGGCTGCTCTTCACACTCGCTGGTTATGATTACCTATAGGTATTTTGTTGGGCGGGGAAAGGGTTTCCGAGTTATTGGGAGTGGTTGGGGATGGGATGGGCGATGAGATAAGGGGTCCAGGGGGGGGGGGGGGG
>BEXV01001178.1:115628-128000 GCA_003118195.1 Hemicentrotus pulcherrimus | reverse complement strand
AAAAGAATCACCTCTTGCCCTACACAAATCCTTGCATCCCGCGTTCCAAGGTCTCCCCTATCTATAGCACAAGACAAAGATTCGTGTCGGGCTAAATGATTTTGCACTCATTGGGGGTCCATACAAATATCTACATGTAGAAATGCAAAACAATTAAAATGTTAGGCAATTCATTTAAGTTCGGCCTCACGGCTGCTATTCTTAATGTTGTTTTTTTAAAAATATTTTTAATAAAAAGCATAAAAATACAAAAATATTACTTTTTTTTTTACCTTGAAAAAGTGCTCAGTATATGAAAAGCAGCCACCCCAGATAAAAAAGCATATCAAAAACAAAAAATATGATTTCTTTTACCTTGAAAAAGTGCACAGTTCTTAAAAAGCAGCCACCCCAGATAAAATAAGCATATAAAATACAAAAATATGATTTCTTTTACCTTGAAAAAGTGCACAGTATATAAAAAGCAGTCACCCCAGACTCTGATCAAATACGATATGTTATTTTATTTATTGTAATATATGAGTTACAGGATGGCGCCGCGCGCCGGTTGCTAAAACATAAAACAAGAAAACAAACACAGACTGTCTTCTCTGAAAACATCTTTATATGCACTTCATAAAATTTGTAGAACTTGAAATTTTAAATTTTCCCGTGAGAACGTACTTGCCCTTCAACATTTTCTCAATTATTTCTTCTTCTTTTTTCGGGTTGGGCAACACGCTTATGTCGTGACATACACAGCATAATCTTTGTTATCAGAAGCCTTTTTTTTCTTTCATCGCAAACATGGCGAGCCGCAATATGCATTGTTTTCATTCATCAAGAATGGTCGAGTTACTTAAGCATTGCATTACTCATTCACATATTGTTGACTTTGTAATAATGTCTTTAAAGTTACAATTTCAAATATCCTAATTCACTTCACAATTTAAAAGTGATTTTGGTAATTTCAATTTTGCAAATGTCCGCATGGATGTGTAAATGATTTTCAATAATAATTACATGAACAGTCAACTTTGGAATTGTAATGTTCCCCAAGCTTTTAGACATTTACTATAATTTGCTTTGGTAGACTACATTCTGCTTAGTTAGAACTGAATTTAGTGCTCTTTGTATACATTTCTACCATATCTGACGGAAGGAGTTAATCAAATCAACTTAAAATTTCTTGAATTCAAAACCAATTCCCAGCTAAATAATGAAATTAAGTTGCAATCAATCTACAAAGAATCACATACAACATGTTATAATGATTCAAATCAAATTCCTGTATTTAATACTCTTTGTGATAAATAATATAAATTATGCATTACAAAAAATATCTGACAAAAAATATACCAACTGATATTTCAAAACGGATTGATATTTAATTATATGCAGAACGTCACTGTTACGATATCATCTTAATTCCCGTTCCGCTTTCAACAACACGTTCTTGTACATATTCATTGAACAAATTTCCTTTGGCTTTATATCGTTTTTATCTGGTTGTCCGCGAATGAACTTTCCCCTAATAAAGCATTTCTACCACTTGACTGAATAACATCAAGACATTAATACAAAAACAACGGCAAAGTGTAAAATCATATTCAATTATCGACTCGAAATTCGAGAAAGAATATTCTCTGAAAAAAGCAAAACATCCCCAGAGGCTATAGCTACTGCGTATTTCTTGTATACATTTCACGGTAATACATCACGTTAGGAGATACAAGATACACCACTGAAAAATAAATACTATTTCTCCCCGAGGATAAAATATATTCAAGCTTCTATCTTAAAGCAAGCACTGTATAAATTATGTAATGTTATACGCAGAAAGAGTTAT
This sequence comes from Hemicentrotus pulcherrimus, assembly GCA_003118195.1. Taxonomy (NCBI): domain Eukaryota; kingdom Metazoa; phylum Echinodermata; class Echinoidea; order Camarodonta; family Strongylocentrotidae; genus Hemicentrotus; species Hemicentrotus pulcherrimus. Next base: position 126,172 of record BEXV01001178.1, on the reverse strand, counting down.
ATCAAGTCCACTGATTAGAAAGTGCGATATTCTGGTGCCTTCAGCAATGTATACAATTTCTCCTCAGTCAACAAACTCGCTTTATTCAAACCCGTAATCAATCTATAAATTAAAGAAAGCAAGCATCACAAAGATGAAGAAATTGCGTGCATGTCCATTCGGTGTCCAAATTAAAGACATGCTTGAAATCGATGCGAAAATGCAAAGCGAGTTGGCCAGCATGTAAAATAATATTATTTCTTGGTCATGCCGAATGGTAACCAGGCCGCTGGGAGCGGCGGCGCCGAGGTATTGATCACTGTCTGTATGGCGCACTCCTCCAAATATTGCTGTTATTTTAGTATGATTTGTATGTGAGATGGAGCAATATAATTATGTGGATGAATATAGATATGTATGCTTTCTATTTGGTTGCTATAGGTTGGTGATGACAAACTAATACCATACGCATTACCATACAGTGTGCATGCAATTTCGACATTGTAACTTTTTGATTTGATTTGATTTGAATTTTATTCCATATTTCACAAATAAATTTGAACAAGTAATTATACAAACAAACAATACACTCAAAAACGAAATACAATTAAATGAATAAATTGAAGACTTAAGTGCAATACAAAATATTACATATTCAACAGTTTGTTTGTAATTAACATAACGTGATATATGGGGGAACCAAAAAGAAGTAATGCTTGTAAAAATATTTGGTTCCCAAATATTATTTTCTGCGGAGTCAAGATGAGTTGCGTATATACTTTTAGATAATCATTAATTGAGTCTTGATTTTTTACTTCATTTAATTTGATTGAATTGATTTAATTTCAATATGCATGTAGGTCCTGCATAATCATACATGCTTACGTAATCGTCCTATAGATCAGCAAATATGTAATCCTGAATGGTAAAGGCGGATAAACATTTTTTTTTTAAAACTATTGTCATTTATCACGATATCCCGAGCGAAAAATACGAATTAAGAAATATTAAAATGGTGAATGTTACATCCCATCCTTTAGTTGAATAGGCAAGGAATAAATTGCGATTAGTGTAAGATAGAAATAAAGAGAGAAAAAGAAAAAAAAAACATAATCGAACAAAAAAATGTACTTCTTGTTTCATTTTACAGCGCGTTAGACATGTATGGCAGTTGAAAAAAAGAACAATAACTATCACTGTTATTGAAATGACACGATTGATGTGATATTATGTTAAATTAATTGCATTACGTTATAATTTCTACCTTTTCTAATCTTCCCGTCAAAAACAATAATTGTGTACTTTTGGTATAAGTTATTTTCATCGCATTTAATCATAATAATGAGTTTTCAATTTTCTCAACTTATAAGAGGGATCAAAGTTATTACGATAGCCCCCAGTATACCAATAAAATATAATTCTTCACAAGGTTCCTACGAGTCGTATATGTTTTCAATCATGATTTCTTTTTAATAGGTCAAATGATATTCTACATCAGAGGTTTGTAAAAGAACTATATTTTAGGGGTGAAACATTAATTTGACATCGAATTTCTTTTTGTATTTCATATGAAATTGCGAAAGAATGATTAAAAGTGACATGGATAGCAATTTAAAAAACAAAAAAAAAAAAAACATCCCCCAAATATACAATGATACAAACCTCCTTGATTCTATGATTACCAAGCATAAGAATGCAAATATGTTCTTATCAAAACGAAAAATCTTAACATTTTGTTTGTATAATGGAAGGAGATTGCTGTTTTGTACAAATGTGGACAAGTTACACGTAATCTGTCTGCAAAACAGTACATTGTTAATATGCAAAACTTGTTGCATGACATTTATTATGTTTTCCGCATGCGGTTTTCTTATATTATTGTGATAATGCCGAAAAGAGGATTTATAATTCGACGGATTGAAGAAGTAAAACAAAAATCGTCTGTTTGGAGCTCAAGTGAAATGAATCTAATGGAATGATAATAGCCGTTCGTATGGCTCCCAAGAAACTGTTTATTAATATATTCAGACAAATTATAAGATTTTTATACCGATATCAGATAATCTACGTCAGTTTCTGTTGCCGAATTTAAACATTGTCAAAAGCAAAAAGAAACACAAAAATCCAACTCCTACTGGACCCCATAGTAATAACATGCAACCCACGTTGCGCCTCCAACACATGGTATAGTTATACAAAAGTCGACGTTTGATGGGAGAATGAAGCAGAAGAAAATTACAGTTTTTCATTATATTTGTATATGTTTGTGAATAAATATGGTTCGCTAAGTTATATGTTAAAAAACGATTACTATCTTGTTGATATTTGCCCCGCGTGGCCGATAATTTGATCAAGCCCTGTGCTCATTTTCTAACTAATTTCTTTTTCACTTTTTTCCATGTTTCTGCTTGCAATATAAAAATGTGAACATTATCTGTATAATGCTCACATTTTGCTAAATCATCAATAAAGCGTCATACACACACACACAAAATAATATAAAATAATAATAAAGAGAGAGAGAGAGAGAGAGAGAAAAAAAAGAAGAGATAATAATAACATCGAACAATTTTTTTGTTAATCAATTTGAATCTTAGTAGCTCGAAAAGAAAGTATCAATGACAATATTAAAAGTGGGCAATTTATTCACCTTCTTTATCAACGAGATTTGAAAGTGCATAATATATAGCTACAAAATAATGATTCAAATAGATTTTTTTGTATTCAATACTCGTCATATAATTTCATTTTATTTGGACGCACACATTTCTCAGAATAGTGGACCATAATATTGCAGATAAAAATCTAGTCTTAAAACTGTTGGTTTTTTAAATTTCTAGGAACTGAAAGCCCAAATTATTTTCTACTACATGGCACAAAATAAGATTTTTACGTTAATGAAAGATAATTAATTATTGATAAAATAATGAGGATGTATTCTATTTATCTAAATTCGTCGTCTTTTCAGTATAATTTCTGTATCCATCTCAGCACAAAGAAGATGGAGATTTGTTGAAGGAAGATGAGATGAACTGATGTGAGTTGATGAATCTGACGACGACGACGATGAGGCCGACGACGAATTCAATGTCGGAGAAACGAGATGGAGAATGGCCCACATCATAAGACCGCAATCTCTACGAACGTGCGGAACCAGGTGAACCTGTTCGGGTGTCTCCTCAATCATCGCCGCGATGGGCCGGGTAAACAAATCAGCGGAGTCTCGCTCTTGCCCGCTGGCTACGATGTTTTCGCCCGCCTCAGGCGCTGGAATTCCACCTGCCTGACGCTCGGGCGGCGATGGTCTCCTGTTTTTGCTTATGCTTTCGTAAAATCTGGCGATGTCTCAGCGTGATTGGTTTAAGATATATATATATATATATATATATTGTTTACAGTAAACCCGTATAATTTGACACACTGGGGTTAAATGTCTGTAGATAGATCTCCCGCTAAAAATATTGCTTCATTAAATATAATTCGAATAAGCAATTTATTAATCAAAAAATATATCCCTACAGTACGACAGTTTCACTTAGAAGTATGCTTTAGTCGCATACTGCATTGGCGCGATGATCGTTCTTTACGTTACTCGAAAACTCGGAATATGCATTCAAATCACAGAAAATGTCAATGTCTCTCTTTTCCAGGTCTCGAAGCTCGTCATGTTTATTTTTTGAAATATTTTATGAGTTCCTTTTACCTTTCGATGTTCGTTAACACCGGCAAACGATTTCAAATCAGTCATCAAAAACTGGTAAAGATCCAGCAACATATCACCGGTTGCTGGACATTTCCAGCAATTTCGCGATGGTTCAGAGATCACAATGTCCAGTAGAGCCAAGACTTGCGAAAACAAATTACAAAAACCGCTGACCACTGCGATCGATAGCACTTGATGTCGTAGATTCAACTTTGAACGGTAAATCGCCAGATAACCACAAGGAAATTAAAAAATTTCTGTTTTTGCGCTGTGAAGATATCATGTCAATGTATGAAAAGAATATATTCACAACATGGATCTGACAAATTTAAAATCACAATAATAACCTTCATCTTAGTTGTCTATTTTTTTTAACTTGTTAATGGGCAACGCAAATCTTTCATTAGTTTTTGAGGACAGGTGTACTTTTTGCCGCTCTTTTTACTTTGTCATTAAGCGCGCCATTTTGTGCCGTTGTAGGTTGCTTATACTTTTACGCGGGAAACCAAAAACTACGTGATGTGACAAGGAGGATCCTCCTCATTTGCATAATAGGGAGGTGCTAGCAGAAAGCGAGAAGTACTCTTGCAAGTTCATGGAATGAAGAGAGACAAGAGCATGTTGCACTTTTTGTGAAGGATTTCAAGTTGTCGCCGGCAGACGGTACTCCTCGATTCAAAGTAAACAATTTATTCTCTGGTGAGACAATAACCTTTGTGCTCCATTTTTAAGAGCCCCCATTTATACGTCTTCTTCTCTTTTCTGTATAAAAAAAGAATTGACCCATTTTCTGTCACACATATTATTCAGTAAGTTTTAATTTTTATATCTTTGCACTCTTATCACATGAACCCTATTGAGTATTTTTATTTTATTGTATTGTATTTATTTTTTTTGTTTGTGTGTACTTTGTTCTCACGTGATTCTCAAACATCACGCAACCCCCTCTCCCACCCTTTCTGTGATATAGTTAATTATGTTTTTATTCTGCTTATAATATTTATTCATGTCGCCTCGATAAAGTACAACAAGATGGTTCAAGTTACTTTTCTTTTCTTCCTTTTCTTTTTTTTTATTCCTTCTCATCTCTTGTTTGTTTGCTTTATGTAGCCTCCACCATCGGTAAACAAGCATGACTTCGATCTGGAGATGCTGCCAGAGATATATAGATCACGTCTGCCTCTTTTGACTCCGTCCTCTATAACTTTGAAACAAACAAACAGTGGAACTGATTTAAAAGTGCACCTCAACTGAAAATGCACTTTGATGACGGACTCTTATACGCCAACGTGTGATCCACTTACTCGTTAATGCACTTGTTTCACAATGACACGACGCAGTGATTTTATAAGGTAAACATGACGTGCAATTCCACACTGTAGAAAGCACGTAAATGATTAATGCTTGCCATTTTGCATATATAAAAAGAAAAAGACTCTTTGTTGTTTACCGTCCTTTGTTACGCTTTTATGGCTAGAGTCTTTAGTAGAGACAGTTTTTATTTATACTCACGCTAACTCTACAAAAGAGTTTTTCAGTGAATGGTTATGAAATATATGTAGGGTGGGTTATCTGAAAATCTAACCGTTTGAACCGTATAGGTTGCGAGACGCCACGACTCCAACTCCATATTTCAAAAGGTAAAGATAGATTCACGCTGTCAATATATATTTAAAGAAATAAAATACAGTTTAATGTACTTTAGGTATTGATCACGCAGCAGACCTCTGAAGGAAAACAAAAATTGAATCCAACTATTAAAAGTCATCCCGAATTTCTCAGGAGAAACCTGGAAAGTAACCCTCTTCAGGTTTTACGACACGTACTTGTAAATTATAAGGAATCAGTGAAGGTGGCTACTACAGAGAGGCGACCTATATAGGGAGGTGCACTGGCCTCTGGGAAGGTTTGACTAAATGATGATGGTGATGCTGAGGGCTTCTTGGAAAGCGCCAGTATCCACATCTGCTAATATACTTGCTCGTAAAACATGATTATCTATAAACTCCATATTCCTTGTTAATATTTAGATAACGAAAGTGTTCTTTCTATATCATAAAAATATATCAGTGGGTGATATGTTTTATTCTTGCAATTATATCAGAGTAGTCGACAGAGAGAGCTCAAAGGACGCCGTAAAAGCAGTAGCAATGCATATTATATTCCCTTGTATTCGTATTCTATAAAGGCATAATACTTATAGTTTGTTTTTAATGTTTAAAAGTGGTGGTTGTTTTATCTTAGTAGTGTGAAAAAATATATTCATTAGAACTATATGCTGATATAAATAGACATAAACAAACAAAAGGGCAAGAATTTCTTGTTACTTTTATGAGACCTCCGTTTTTTACAACTCTTTTGGCATGTTTGGGAATTGACGGAAGTGTAATAAGAAAATGTTAAATTATTTCATATACATCTTCGGGATTAGAATTTGATAACTTTGAAATTTAAATAACGGCTTATTTAAATACATCACGTAATTTATAGAGCAGTCTTTTAGAATGAATATGTGCGTTTTATAAGTTGACATATTATGTGTATGCGATCGGATTTTAAATAATGTTGGCAGCAACTGATATTAAAGGGTGTCGACTTATCATGAACATCTTCTTGTCAACTATGCCGCTATCAACTTGGGGAAGGGTAATATACTATTAGAAATACTTTAATTTCGTGTGATATTTGCGCAGTTTGTGGTGTAATTGTTATTTGCAAAAATGTTAACACTTACCTTGAAATGGTGCGAATCCTCTTCAAAGAAAATGTAAAACTACCTCGAAACATCGTTTCATTTCAGCTGAGACAATGGACTCCGAAAAATGAATGAACTGTTCCTAAGAATTAAAGCAATGTCCTGATATCCTCGTCGATTTCTCAGCCGTATATCGTTATATTTATTAACAAATGGTCCTTTACGATTTAGAATATCTTGCAAATACCGGTATCTAAGATCAGCCTTGTAACAGTAAGTGAAAAGTATCCGAGTTAACGTCTTCTAAAATGACTAGAAACATTCGTCGCCATGTGGCATACAAATCTGGGCTGCACATGGGGGCAAAGAATAAACACAATGCATAGTGGTGGACATGTATTGGGGTCGTGGGGAGATGTAGAGAAAGGAAAGAAGAAAAAACATAATTCTTTCTTTCTTTTTGCTCCTTGTTACTTTAGACAAAGAGGCTATGGCATTACGACTGGGTACAAGCTGCACAGGCAGCTGTATGTTGGTTACAGCAGGCGAGAAAAAAAGAAATACAAAATCTGAGAAAAGGGGGAAAAAGGAAGAAATACATAACAGCTTCTGTCTTTGGTCTCGGGGGTGAGAGAACGGAGGGGGTTTGAGAGAAAGAGAGAGAAGGTGCCCCAACAATCGTCGTGATGAGGGGCTTTTGTCTTTGCGCCCCAGGATGGCGTCAGTGTCCACACTCCCTGTGACGCCCTCGCCTGACTCAGCGGCGTCGACACTCGTGGTATAGACCCCGGCAAAACACACATCGCCTCAACAACATCACCACGACGAAAATAACAAGAACATTACATAGCTCTGCTAATCACTGACTATTATGTCTACATCCTTGAAGGTCTGGTAAAATATTATGCCGTTGTTACTTTTATTTTTGTATTTATTTATGTTTATATGTATGTTGTATGTTTATGTAAATGTATGATATTTGTATATTGCAGAAGAAAATAAATTTCATTCAGATCGATATCGGCCTCTACATTTCTAAACATTCCTTCTTTATTTTGTTGGCTTGTTTTGTTTATTTATTATTGTAAGTTTGTTTAGTTTTTCGGTTATCAACCATGCCTTGTATATTTCATGATGTAAAATTGTTTTATTTCATTTTTGTATAAATGAAACGGAAAGGAATGGGAATTGTAGAAGTGTCGTATTCGAGTGGCTTAAATTTTATGGAGCCAATCATTTTTACATATTTTCATTGTCAGGCTTATATTATTCTGTTATTTTCTGTACGTCAAAAACAAATAAACAAAATCAAACTTCTCCTGTTTGATTGTTTTTATCCAATTTAAAAAGTAATTTGAATGATTTCTTACATCTGTTCTGTCAAATTACATCATTTTGATACTTTCCATATAATTATATTTATTAAGTGAAGCAACATGTATGTTACAGAGATACACTTTGAAAGTATATAAACAACTATTCGTTCCGAACTATATATACAATTTATGATTTAGTACGAAACAGAAAAATTGTAATGACGTATAAGAATAGAAATTTATGAAAATTGATACTGAATTTTACAAAATTAATGAATTAGCTCGCCAACAGGGACGACCACCATTATTGGTAAAAGTGTTCTACCCGGGATAAATATCAGAAGTAAAAAATAATAATATTTCTATATGAAATCCGTTATATTATTGTAATATGTATTATTATATTAGTTTAATCGGTTTTATAATGTCTACACACAGAGTAGGATTTTATTTTCGTTGCGGAGATGACCTCGTTTTCAAATCTCTCTATTCATTTTGTCCATGTAAGGCATGTTAATGTTGTGCGAGTGAGCAGTTGTTATAGGTGATATTGATTTATTTTTAAATAATGTTTTAGGTATACTCCCATTGGTTTGACTGTCATATATTATGCAACGAAATTGTAGCTAGCAATCAATGTTTTCTTATCAAGTAATCTTTGTCATGTTTGTGTACCGATGAGTTTCTAACTTTGTGGAAATGGTATTATTTAGGGCAAGGATCAAGAACATGCCTTTATATTTCTGCATCCTTATTAAAAATGAGATTATTCTCTTCCAACTTTGAATGGCCGAACACGTACGCACGCACACGCACACGCACAACTAAATGTATACTGAGAGGAACCTTTTTGACATTTAAACTGCTCATGAGCATGTTGTTGTAAGGTCCAGGGCCAGTTTTCATATTAAGTTATTTAAGGAGGAGGCTGCCCTAGTCTTGATGGTTCTCATTTCCAAATTTGATCTGAAGTTCCTGTAATGAAAACCCACGCATCTCTGGCATGAGTTTCCCTGATCCCATCCTGTATACGAAATTGAACACACACAAAACAAGTTTTCTTGACCATGTTGACTATAGTTGAAATGTCAGCGTACTTTTTCTGTCGCGTCTATATTTATCCACGAAACCAGTTCAGAGTTTGTCTTGAGCTTTTCAGATACTTGCAAGTCGTCTTTGCCTGTGCAAAAAGAGGGCATTTTTAGTGAATGTAAAAGACATGCAATTGAATTAAAGTGATCCGACGCGTCTCCAATTTACTCGGTCCCACGCACTGACGTTTGCTGTCGCACTTGGTCTTTCTACTCAGGCGTTTTCGTATGAACTGAACATGTTTGGCAAGTTACACACATCTCCCCCCCCCCCTCTCTCTCTCTCTCTTCCCTCTCTCTCTCTTATTTTTATTCTCTTACCCGATCTTTGTCTTTCTTTCTCTCTTTCTCTCTCTCCCTCTGTTCTTTCTGTTCTCCCTCCAGTTCTAATATGTATTTTATCACTGTTTTCTTTTCCCCCTCCCTCTTTGAATTTCTTCTTCAGCTTCTCTTCCCCTTCTCTCTCTCTCTCTCTGTCTTATTATCTCCTCTCTGCCTCCCCCCGTTTTCTCCAATATGTCTGTATCTATCCATATTTTTTCTTCTGCTCTCTGATGTTCTATCTCTGGCCCTCTCTCCCTCTCTAATTTTTACAAAGTGCAAACCAGGGGTCGGATTCAGCTCACAGCGGTGAAAAACACCCTTTTTATGTTGCTTCAACGCTTTCGTTGAAAAAGTTCCCTACTATATACTTTATTGCCGTTTTCCATTCCTTATTTAGAAGTGTCTAGATAATCACTAGTTCGTTTCAACCTGTCTACTTGTTAAAGGCGCTAAGCAAGGTTCGAATATTAAAGCCAATATTTACTCGCAATAAAAGATATTGGGTAGAAATAATCCTAAACATGACAGTTATTATTTTTCCGAGTAACTTTTGGGAAATCACATTTTTTCATGATAACTTTGTCTAACTTTGCAGTAAAACATGGTCGTTATGCAACAAACCATTACCAAAACATAGGTATTAAACAACATAAATAAGTTGATGGTCCATTTGCAAGTAATTGCCCACATGTTTGGTCTTTATTTTAGCCGAACATCTTTATAGGGCACGGAGAATCTACTACAGAACAAAATCTTCAGTGTCAAAACCATACAATATTATTGATGTGTTTGAACCAATGTTCTAATGACGAAGATGTACAGACACAAACTATCAATGTTTACAACTTCGGTACTTATGTCTGGACAAAATAATCACATTCATCATATTTATATAAATCTCTAAAATTTCCTATACAACAATTTTCTAAATGACATGATAATCATGCACGATTCCCTTAAAGGGATGGGGTAACTTTTTCTCAGATTCTGAAACAACATTTTGGATTTAGCTCATGATGAAATGATAATTATCAACCTTTAGGTCAGTCAGAAACCCGATTACTTTTACAAGCCGATCACCTATTTGATTATCAAGATATTTATGATTAGAGTTACAAATTTTAAAAACCATTCGCCTGACGGTTTTCATAACACTACAGTCTATTGGGGAAAACGAGTATGGTAAAACTGGTCACTCAAAGATTTTTTACTTTTTTGAGGCACTTCTTGATCATTTTGAAGCGCGATTTTTTTTTTAGGGCTTCAATATTACATCATTTCACAGACATTGGTAACATGTAGGACCATGTATCTCATATTTAACATTGTTAAATGATCCCTTTAATATACATTTAGTCTCATATTGCAAATTTCAAACAACAAAAAAGTCCCCGAGCAAAGACAGCAATGACATATTGAAATGATTGTGTGTGTGT
>BEXV01001178.1:11547-31124 GCA_003118195.1 Hemicentrotus pulcherrimus | reverse complement strand
TTTTTTTTTTTTTTCTCGACTGCTTTTTTTGTAAACTCAACTGCTTTTTTTTTCTCGACTGCTTTTTTGTAAACTCGATTGCTTTTTTGTAAACTCGACCAATTATGACGGCTGTGGCGTGCCATATCCCTCTGTGCTTTCTCCCTTTCAGTTCAACCCTATATTATCCTGCTTTCATTGTTCATACAGCTTGCCTGACAAACGTTACACGTTAACACTTGAATGAAGACTGTACTCTAAAACAAATACGTTACTACAGATCAACTGCCTTGTAACCCGTTAACATTTTCATTCCGACGACAGTGTTCTGAAACTGCTGTAACTAAAATTGCATCGAGAAGCTGCTTCTCTTTTAACCTTTGCAACAACCCAATAACAACAACAAAAACATATTCTCTACCTTTCTTTTTCTGTACAAGAAACTACTTCACATTCATCATTACAAAAAGAAACAGTGTACATACAATATTTCCTCTAATAATAACTCCTCCTCTATGACATTACCTCTGTGCTAACTCAATCTCAATGAGAAAAACAAACAAACAAACAAACAAACAAACAAAAAATCTCTCATGCCTTCATTGCATAACGTTCGCAATTCGAGACTGTGCCATAACTCGCCCTTCTTTCTACATTTCAAACAAATACCTTACTACAGATCCACGACATTGAAACTCATTAAAATTTGTATTTAGGCCATGCTCTTAAACTGCTGTAAGTAAAATTGCACCACGAAACTGCTTCTCTTTTAACGTTTGTAACAACCCCCCCCCCCGCCCCCAACCAACCAACAAAAAACAAACAAAAACAAAAAACAAACAAAAAAAATCATCTCAATACAACCTGTTTCATGTATACAGCTTGCATTTCCAACTATGCTCCTTCTCACCTCCTCCTACCTTCCCAGTTCACAAAACTCCCTTTCTTATTTATGAACGGAGCAGCACCAGGCCACCTTTCTTTAAGATTTCTTCAAGAATTTCAATACAACAAATGAAATCCCCTTCAAAAGATTGATTTTGTTGTCAATCTTAATATGCATATGATATGAACCTATATAGCCTGTCCACTGTCATAGTAGTCGAAATATGTCGTTTAAAGGAATTTTGTTCTCTCTCTCCCGGAGTCATTTGCATTTCTATCTTCAACTTGCTTCCTGTTACTCTCAACATCTTGAACCTACTTTGAATTTCTCTAGTTGTAAAAGCCAAGTTAATTGTTTCCTTCAGAGGAGTTTCTGCTTTCATATTAAATATCGTCTTCTGCAGGTTATACCCTCATCACATATTATGTTTTTCTTCTCATTTTGAATCAGTTATCACACAGCCTAAATGCAAGGTGCAGTTTTTAAACTAAAAACCGGAGTAACAAAAAAACAAAAACAAAACAAAACAAAACAACAAAAAAAGAAACAACAAAGGCAATAATTTTTTTTTTCAATGTGAAGGCTTAAGGTGCATATTATCTAGATCCTTGATGAATAATTCATACCATCAAAAATCATTTTCTATACTTTTCTTTTTTACCCAGCTTAACACACTCAGTAACTCTAACTGTAACTGTCCATGTTTTTTTTTCATACCCGTTTAAATGCAACATAAAAGAACCAAGGTATAATTCTTACACATTATATACAGGCCAGCAAGAAAGTCTTATTTCATGCCCTTTCTTTCTCTTCTTCAAAATATACCAAATCATTTTCTTTAATGTCAGTTCTCAGCTACTTCTTCTTCTCTTCTAACGTTGGTTTTTCTTTTTTCCTTTCCTTTCCTTGTACTGAATACTCCTTCAATACTTCGTATCTCTCTGCTTCTTGTCCGAGCTGATTTCTATCTTTCATTGCAGTTCAGATAAATGGATGTTCAAAATAAGCTGATCATATTTATCGTTAAAATGATATGTCTGTTCTCCCTCTGTTTCTCTTTTTCATCCATCTTCAGATCATAATGGTTGCTCAAACACTTCTTAATAATAGATTATACTTATCTACAGCTTCCTGGTTAAAACTGGCTTTCCACCCTCCACTTGTACTTCCATTCCTTCGTCTGCCTTGGCCTTTCCATCACTTCTTACGTTGGTGGCTCCTCTGGATGATTCCTTGGTCGCTCCGGGTACCGGGTGTAGTGTGCTGTTAGAACGCTTGTCTTGTCCCGATGATCTTCTGCATTGGTCAATGAATCCCGCCTGCTTTTCTATAGGTAGAAGTACCCGATCCACGTACAGCTTCCCTGGCTCCGTTTTGGAGAAGTAAGCCAACTTCCCCGCATTTCTCGCTTCTCTCAAGGCTTCCATTTGCTGTCTCCTTTGTTGTCTCGTTCTAATTGGCAAATCCTGCGTAATGTACATTTTAGTGCCTTTTAGATTTTTAGCATTTTTCAATACAAGTTCTCTGTCCGCGTATTGCACAAATCGAGCCTTTATTGGCCTCGGCCTAACTACAGACGCAATGCGATGAACTCGCTGGTACTGAATTCCTTCTATCTGGCCAGACTCTAGCTTCAGCTGCGACTTGTAAAATTCTTCCAACACTTCGGACACATTCTCTGCTCCACTATCAGGTTCCTTCTCAGGAATCCCTAGAAATACCAAGTTTTCTCTACTAATGTATGTGCTAAGTCTGTCTATCTCCTCCTTTAAATGCATTCTATCTTCTTCCACTTGCTTTTTCATCTTCGGAATGGTATCATTTTTCAAATGTTCTATGTCATTTGCGTTGTAGTTGACAGAAGTGATAACATCAGCTATTTTGGCTTCGAACTGCTTAATTTCTGTTGTTATTCTGCTTTCTAGTCCTCGAATTTCCATCTGAAATTTGTTCCAAATTTGATCTGACTGAGCATCGAGCAACTGTTGAATTGAAGGTAAAAGCTCCTGCGGGCTGCCACGTAGTTCTTTTCTCAATTGCCCTTCCGCGCCCGAGCGCTGGCGGGCTCTCTTAGGATGTGCCATAATTGCACGTGGCACGTGGTATTGGGCGTGGTATTGGGCGGAGAGGAGAGGAGCGGAGAGAAACGGAGGAGGTCCTTACTCTATGGCGGTCATGGATGTTATTAAGAGCCCGATACCCATATCAAAATCGATAGCTTAACACCAGCTGTGACGTCACCACATACTTCATTTCACGACGATGATATTAAATTGGTACGTCAAAACTAAAGATGTCATGAAAAGTACAGGATAAATTTACACGTATTCCTCTGGTCTTAAAAAATAACTAAATTTAAACAAAAGAATATATGAATTACCTGTTTCACATATTTTTATTTGATCGTCAGACAATAAATTGGCGTTGTTCGTGCGTCGACTGTTGCGCGGTACAACACTAACACCGAACGGGAAATTAACATTTGCTAAATCCCTAGGGGCTAGTGTTAGTGAATAGGACATTTGTATGTAAAATATTAACACCAGCCACAAAGGTTGGTTCAGCGGACGACAATTTTGCAAAATCGATAACACTAGCTACCAGAAGTTGACTGTATTCAGAGGTCAAAGCCTCAACATCAATGTACAAAGTAGTGTCGCTTCTTGGCGGATTAAGTAAGGAAGAAGAAACTTACAACCTCTATAAAGTGATAAGGCCTCTGAACCGAGTAGAGAAACAAGCGAAGAAGTAGGACATGAATTAAGATGAAGCTGAAATAGCTTTAATGTAGACTCAAGACTCTCTGGCTTATACTAGTACATTGCGTGGTTGCACATCCTAACACATAGGGTGTGGAATGTGCTTGGCAGAATAATTGCACATCCGAATACAATAAGGTTCATAATCTGCTTGCCAAAGAAAGTATGAGTGGCACTCTAATAATGTAAAAGGTGTCACTAAAGAATTGAGTGACAATAGAATAAAAGGCTAGACTTCAAGCCACACAATAAAGACAAGACAATAATATTTAACAACGCAAAGTTTCTCTAGGGTCAAGTCACTACAGTAGCTCCCCTCTAAATTTGTTGTTAAATTAAAAAGTAGCAACAAATAAAAGAGGAAATACAGACTTACATTTGTATTGACTCGAAAATTCGAAAATTTGGTAACACTGTTGAAACATAATAGGTTAGGTATGGTTCACCCGAGTTCGAAAAATTCCACGGACCTTATTGGCCACCTAACCTTACGACCAGACCTGGTCTTTCGAATCTCGGGAGTTGTCTGCCTGGGTGCAGAATCCAGTGCCAAGTATGTGGAGTTAGATTGCCGAGGGACTTGGATAGGTGGATATTGGATCTTTGTAGATGGAGCAGGGAGATCTTGCACAATTAAAGATGGTTTAGGTCTTTCAAAACTGAGAGTTCCAAGTTAACTATAGTAATCAATAGTATATATAAAAATTTATAGTCAGCATGTGAAGCAGCCACAAATTGGGTTAGTAGCATCCCCGTAGGACCAAAGACGAGATTAAAGGCGAATGCGTTTAGTGCCAAGAAGGTTAGTGAGAGCAAGAAAGGCGCTGACTTAAACTGTTTTCCCCTGGCCGTAGTAAGAGTAGTTGGAGCACCAAACACCGCTACCCATCTAGACCAAAATGCACGTGCTACAGTATCCGCAGTGTAATCTGGGATAGTTATAACTTCTGGCCATCTGGTGTAACGATCCACACAAGTAAGAAAGTACGTGTTACCCTTTGCAGTAGGAAGCGGGCATATAACAACATCGAAAAATAAAGGGCATACTCATGATAGCGTATTGTCTCAGCTACAACGAACTCAATGCTCAGCGTAAACAAAGATAAAACGACGAATATATTGCTTGCGAAAGAAGAGAATGTAGAATCCAGTTTTGAGGAAAAGTCATGTCCCATAGAGAATACACGCAAAATGTGAAACACTGACCTTTAATCGCAAAAGTACGCCATGATGCCATTGTCAAAATGAAATCCTGTGACAATTACA
Organism: Hemicentrotus pulcherrimus; assembly: GCA_003118195.1. Lineage (NCBI taxonomy): Eukaryota > Metazoa > Echinodermata > Echinoidea > Camarodonta > Strongylocentrotidae > Hemicentrotus > Hemicentrotus pulcherrimus. The sequence continues at coordinate 26,234 of BEXV01001178.1, read as the reverse complement.
TTTGTAGAGAGTTGTCTCAGCTAAAACATATCAAAATTTGAGAAGAAAATTGGTCACCATTAACATAGATACAATCAACTTTCCAAAAAATTGCCGACGTCATAATATGCAAATTAAAATTTTGAGTTCGGAAGCCATTATGATGACGTCATCAGTTAATTGAGGGTCAAATGAGACATGAAATTATATCTCTTACCCATGCTTTATCAAGATATGAAAAATCGGGGTCATTTATCCATTCTGAAGAGTTTCAATGAATTTTGTATTAGGCATTTTCTTTTGCACATGTATGTTATGTATTACAAGAGCTCGCACGCACGGATGCGTTTCTTAACGGAGGCTCATTCCGTTATAAATGGTCAGAAAAGAGATGAAAAAGGTATCAAAATGCTTGAAAAAATGTGATAAATATGATGACAGAGAAAATTTGGCGATTCTACGTTGCAAAATGCAAAAACGCACGAAAACACGATTTTTTTTTTTTTTTGCAAAATGCTTTGAATGGCATGAAACGTATGCAAAATTAATTTGAGATGATTTTGAGCATTTTGAAATTTGGACGGGCGCGTACGTGCGCGTCATGACCTTTGTGTTACCTTTGACGACATGACTTGTTGACCCTTGACCTGAAGTATATGTGATATGAATATGAATGGCCCTTGGGAAGATGTATGGATGTCGGTGGTTGACCAGACTTAACCCACTATGCGCATGCGCTAAGAACAGCGACAAAATGGCGACATTTGCATTAGAACTGGCTATATTGGCATTATTTTGTTCAGTGTAAAAACAGGTACTTGGTCTTCATAATTATGTTTCCTTTGTAGATTAACCAACCCGCAGCGGAAGGTCCACCTATTTCAATAATTGTGTAAATGTGTGTTTTTACCTTTTGTTCGATGTATGCATATATATTTATAGGTATGTGGCTGTTCGATGTGTGCATATATATATATATAAATACGTATGCGGCTACACCTTTTGATTTGCTCCCATGCACACCGTTCTACATTTGTGTGGATGAGCAGGCAAACGGACAGATCATAGCTGTTCCAGTACAGCTTTACAACACTGTTGACTTACCATGCAGCTGCTCTTTATGTCCAGTAACAACTGTTAGAGTTCAGTGGTACCAAAACAGTAGCTCTGATATCTTCATAAAGGATGAAGAAGCCCTTGCATGGTGGTATGAAGGAGAGACAGGCAGTTCAGTGGGGTTTGGAATCAAAGATGACTACTCCATGATTATTTACAGTGCAAATCTTACCAACGAAGGCTTGTATAGGTGTTTCGTTACTAGAGTCGGTGCTGCTGAGTGTACACATGATGATAAACTGGGCATATATGGTAAATTGCTTTCAATTTCCAGTGATATTTCATTTCAATTTGAGGGTTGCTTTTAAGTTCAATGCCAAACGCCAATAAAATGTTGAGTAATGACCTTCTGAAAATAGAAAAGGACTGCACATCCAATATTTTCCCTCAATAAATAATGCTATATTATTGACCAGATAATTAATCGGCTTAGCATAGGTGTTGTTAAAAAAAAAAAAAAAAAAGTTTAAATGGAGTGTTTAGGTTGTTCTATATAAAGGCATCGCCCCTATGTGCCATATTATTCAACATTGTATTAATGATAGTCGTAACTTCTCTAGCTAAAAGTAAATTTACCGCTTACATGAAAGAATCATGTAACAGTGGATTTGTGAATGTATCACTTTTCTCCATTTGTGTTTTCCATGTCTTAAAGGTAATACAAAGTTTTGGTATGGGGTCATGAATTTGGTTCAAATGAACATATTCGAAGCATATGCGATCCTATATTATTCAGTAATCGTTGTCGCGGTCGAAATCGACTCTAAAGTTATGAAATGATAAATAATAAACACTTTATGTTGAATAGCTCCCTCTCAAGGTCAATATATTAATTAAGCTATAAAACAATGTTTATTGACTAAAACCGACCGATCAGCTATTCCCGTTTGGAAATGATATACCGCAACTACATACTCTGAGATTTTCATGGTCGCAGCTACCATTGTACGGCCGTAGGAGCTTTTTGAAATTCATCAACATTTATCTGGAGCACCGATACATCTTTATATTCAATTTTTCTCGAAAGCAGAAGTGTTTTTGGGTCTAAAATTTCTAGTGCTTTTGATACATCCACAGGGGCATCCAAATATATCAAAATTGTAAAGAATCACTATCCACCCATTTTTTAAAAATTTCCCAAAACTGTGTAATACCTTTAAGTCATGTATTGATGATCCATACCCCAAAAAACAGAGACGCTTCTGGGACGAAATACATAGCAACTTTCTTAAGGAATTCTTTACTAAGGTCGGGGGAAATAAACGTGGGTGCTTAACCTAATTGTTTTGTAATTACATGTGTACGCATATTAAATAACTTACCTAAACATAATCTAGGGAGAGTACACCGGTAGACAACTAGTACACCTGCATATACAGGCCATTCATATTGTTTACCTTTCTACTTATTTCCTGTCTTAGATTATCCAGATGTTCTTTTCTTTTCTTTTCTTGAATCATATGTATACAACCCTGCATGTTTTTTGTTTTTTGTTTTTTTTTTTTTTTGACAGGACATCTACCGTGTGAGTCAACAATAAGTTTACACCTAACAAATTGCTAATTATTTTTAAACCATCAATGAACAATACGTTATTATACATCTGAAGAAAGAGTGTTTTATCCCAATCCATTTGGTATAATTTTTGTGTGGTATGTGTTTACGCGTAGAAGAACAGGAGGCATTGGTTGCGAAAGTGCAAACATCTACTTGAGCCAAAGTGATGCCTTCAGTTTGAGTGAGAGAATGAATTGAATGTATCAAACGAGATGCGTTGAATATGCTTTTTGCAGAAGCAAAGCCACACACACACAACGCACGCGCACAAAATGTTTGTTGATATTTGATAAGCGTGGCATGATTGATTGAATCTGCACTGTTTATATATAACCCCAAATTGCCCGTTAACCGGACATTAAAACAGGGTGTATAAAACCCTAATACTAAATTTCAAACATAAATAACTAGTACATTTTGGTTCTTATCTTATATAATTGGTACAGGGTAACGTCTTTAACACATTTAACAACATGAAGGTACATGGCTAAAGTTTAAGTGGAGAAATAAAAATAGTTTATACTCAGAGTGGATTTAGCTCCTTTTGGAATGAAACCGATTTGGATTCAGCTCCTTATTGAATCAAGCTCTTCATTGGTATACACGAGTAAAAACATAAAACTGTTTTATGCATACAAATTAAAACATTGAAGCTCAGCTCAACTGCTCATCACTGGAAAGTAATTAAAATGGATACAATTACAGATAAGCTAATACCACAACACTGCAGTATTTCAGTAGTCTGTCTTCTTCTTCTTCTTATTCCAGTATAATTGTACAGTCCGCTGTTGGCGTATTATCGTACCTTGTGCTTGTCAAGTGCCGAGGGTACAGTACAAGTAAAAGGGCTCTACAAGAATTCTATATGCAGCTAAAAAACAGTCTGAAGCTCAACGGAGCTTAATGTGTTGCAGCTTCTGCCTGAAAAGTACCAAAGAGGTGCAATCGACGACAGCATATGGTAAGGAATTCCACAGTCGGATAGTATCTTGGTAGAATGTGGTTTGGAATAGCAGATTTCGTGGGCAGGCTCCCATGTTTCTTTGCAGAAAGCACCATGCACAGTTGGGTTTTTTGGTGGTGACGTTTACATGTTGATTCCATTTCAGGTTGCTCTGGATGTGGACCTAAATGCAGTTTATGTTACATGTAGCTGCTCTCCATGGATGAAGTACGGAAAGGAGGCTTTGGATGTCTGCCTTTTACTGGAGACATGCATAACCTAGCAATTATGAGGGTGGAATTGCATTAGCCAGTCTGCTTCCCAATCTTTGATTGCCTCTTTTTGCAGGTTTTTCTGCATCATCTGCGATTGACACCTTTCTATACAATATGCACTCTTCTGCAAACAATTTCACAATAGAATTATCTGATATGTAGTCAGGAGAAGTCTTCCATGTGGAACCAATAGGATAACATCTCTCTGGTCTCTCGAGTCAATTTCACTGGAAAGATCTTGAATAGTGAGGAGAAGTTGGGATGTGCAAGACCGTCTCTTCCGGAATCCATGTTGAGCTTCTGACAGAATGTGAAAGTCATTAAGGTGCTCAAGGATACTGCTGCACACGATGTGTCCCAGCGTTTTGCAGATAACAGATTACAGTGACACTGGCCTGTAGTTGACTGATTGGCACCGCTCTTCCTTCTTAAAGATGTGAACTACGTCTGCATTTTCCAGTCCTCTTTAAAGTCTCCTTGATTCAGTGAAGCTTGAAAATGGATAGTCAACGATGGAGTTATTTCCAATGACAGCGTCTTCAATAGTTGTGATGGCAGTTTGTCTGGCCCATTAGCGTTATGAACCTGGAGAGAAGAAAGAAGTCTGTAGACACCAGCTAGTGGGATCTGGATTTCATCCATGTCTGGAAATGGACTTGGTCCTTTTTCCCTCATGCTTGACTCCCTCATCCCTGTTAAAGTGACTGGGTAACATTGTTCAAGGTTGATGACAAAAATTGCTTAATTTGTGTATGAAATGTTACTTACTATATTCCTTCTACTGTACTAACCCTCTGACAGGCAAAAAATCCTGAAAAAAATTCTCAAACCACGAAGATATCTATGGTTTTCTTTGAAGGCGTCGATGTGAGGCACATTCTAACAGTGATGAACAGTAAATTCTCCCAACCATTTTTGAATTTTCCCAACCGTTTTTCCATGAAAAAAAGACATGAAACAGGCTATAAAAAATCTGTCAACACTTAAATGTCTGGAATGGAATGCAGAGCCATTTTATTGCTTTATGAGATTTCCATTCACCTAAAATGTAACTAAATTGTTCTATAGATCTAGATCTAGACCTAGTTGGGAGAATTAAGGAATCGATCAGATCAGTTTTTCCCAATTTGTACCATGAATAATGGTCCGTTTTCACTCAAATTTTCAGATAATCTTTAATTGTACATCTAGCATTGAAGTCACTACCTTAGAACCACTATCTCCCATCTTAACAATGTTACCCAGTCCCTTTAAACACTGATACAAACTGGTGATTTAGCATGTTGGCCTTCTCCTTGCTGCCTGAATGTGTAATCCCATTGGTGTCTTTCAGTGGGGCTATACTCCAGTACGGTCTGGTTACAAAGCATTCTCACATTAAATTTACCTTTACCGCTTACTAACTCACATGTATTTCAGCATGTCATCTCAAAGACAACAAATGAATTACTGGCCATTCCTCATCCCAGTTGAGCCATAACCCTGGGTAATACTATTTAAGAAGGTTATTTTTGTGATTGAAAATAATTATAAACACCCAAACTTCTTATACCACTATGTTCATTGGCTTTAAAATTAGCGAAGGTTTATAATTACGAAAGCTTAGTGTATTGCTCAGAAGGGGCTGGCGTGGGGAATTAGCTTTTCATTTTAATATCATGTGGTTCTGAAAGGGAGGGGTTCGGAGACCAGTGTTCTACCCCTAGATTATGTAAATATATTAATTTGATTAGTCACCTTGGAGTCGCGTAAGCAGAAAGTAGTGACATTATGAAAATGCCTTAACTCGCAGGGAGGCGACTCCAAATTGAATCCCTAGTGCCCTCTGCCAAAGCATTTTTTTAGTATTCCTACATTCCTCGGAGGGGAATTACACGTGTTGGTACCCTGGTTTCTTACGACCATACATTTGTTGTAGTCTGCCAAAAGATACCATACAATTAAAGATGATGATATGATATTAGTTTCATGTTGATGCAATAACTTGATTGGGTAATGGGCAAGATTATGAAAAGCGGCTAAAGGGGTCGGGGTGGGAGGGCAGGTAGGCAATTGCGCATGTCCACGTTTCCTGAAAAAAAATCACTGAGTATAACAGAAATACGAATCAATTTTGCACTCAGTACTCTTAATCCTTTGAGCTTTTTATATTACTTATTAATGTCCTTTTACTAATGTAAAGTTAATATACAGAGATACTGGCCAGAATTAGACGGAGAAAACATCTACCAAAACACCTTTTGGTTCAAAAATTATATTTCACACACAACATAACCAAATGAAATTGTTATCAACTTGAAAGTATTTTAAAGGTAAAGACCAGTTATGTTCATGCGGTTGAATTGTGAAAGAAACGTTCTGGAATCGATCCGAAAAGATTGATCATCTAGCATCTAGCATATGCAAGGTTCTGGAACCATCAAAATGATAAGAAATTTGTCCCGTTCTTCGTAAAATACCAGCACTACACACAAAAAGATGTATCAGAAGCGGATCTAGAGGGGGGTGGGGGGGGGGGTTGCCAAAAAAATAAATAATACAATTAAAAAAAACAAAAATCCGGGGACCATTTTTAAAAATCTTATCTTTTTTGTAGGTGTTTTAGATGCAAGAAAACGCCATTTTCACACACAGATTTTCAAAAATGTCCCCTACTGTGTTAGGGGGGACACCCCCTCCCACACCCTCCCCCTCTCTCGCTCCGCTCGCTTGGGCTCGGTTGCTACGCTCCCTAGCATACCACCCCAACCCCCCTTTTATAAAAAGCTGGATCCGCCCCTGTGTATATAGGACTACCATATATCTCTCACAGACCATGAGAGAAACAAATTTACAAAATATATGAATTAGTAGGCAGTTTCCCGGCAATTCATTTATCATCATGTATTGGTCAAACATATTCTTTCACATGATTCGTAATGAGAGCTTCCATTTCATATTTTTGAAATTTGGGCGTTTGCAATACTCGTCTTTACCTTTGATTATCCATTTGTTGAAACCAAATTCATGGTGATTCAAGGTTCCATTCAAAGGCTATCTTTAAAACTCTGCTAACATAGTGTAAGACCCAATATTACAATCCCTTTATTCCCTTAGACACAACACCCTTTAAAACAGTACTTTCTTGGTAGTATAGATACATGTAGAGTAGGCACATTCATTTAGAGTATGTCATTCCACTTTTTACTTAGAAATAGCCACTGACCATAGCCATTTATGGGCATGAGGTCTTCATGTATAATTCATGACCATTGACCAGGGCCAAATATGGTCTGAACATGTTGGATAACAGACCATTGCTGGGGATCTCCCAAAAAGGGATAAAAAGGGATGCTGGAAAAAAATCAGTCTCTCATCAGGTCCTCTCTACCTTCGAGAGAGGAGCTGCTAGTTCTGCGAGTTATAAATACCTATTATATTGTTACTCATCATTATATGCACCTTGTTTCTCTTAATAAACGTTTCTTAAATTCAAAGTAGAGAACGTGACCTCCTGTGTTTTATGTGACTACATGTATGCAAATATAAAGTGACACTCGACAGTATACGCCATCTGGAACATTATCTTCATCACCATTATCATAGCAATTTATAGAGTGTTACACTGCTGGCAGCGGTTTAAGCGGAACTTTTTGCTTTGAGACCGCTTGTATTATGTCATCATCTTCGTCCTCGTCACATGTGTGCTGGTACCTCTACATTTTTTCGACTTGGACGTGACTTATTGTCGTTTCTGTATCGACGCTTCTACTGTTCGACTGACTTCCTACAGCATCTACATCATTTTGCGTGAACGGGTAGTTCCTCTTCACTATTATACGGTCCTTCATATCATCTTTGCTGCGTCAACGAGTTCTACTATCTATCTCTTCACATCATCTTTGCTGCGTCTACGAGTCCTGTCAACATCCACCTGGGATTGCTTTTGGGACCTGTCTGCCAAAGGGACACTGATTCGTTCTCTTTCTTCGGTGCCATGTGCTTCATCCATCTTTAATTCGCCGTTCTACATACCGATTGGACCTTGCAGAATTTTTGTCCACGGATTCTCTTATCTTTTTTGTGCATATTTCATTGGATATTTTGTGCTGTATGATTAGTTTGGAAATGCTTTGGGCTGCCTTTCAGTAAGTTTGTTCCATTCCTTGTCTTTCATATACGACATTCTACAATATTGTGTACAAATAATTTTTGTTTTCCGTTATTTTGGGTCATTTAAGGCCAGCTGCAGCTGTCAAGCATTCATGTTTCTCATTTGATATTGATTTAGTCTCCCGCCTATTGTTGTTTTCTAGTTTTTCAGAATAATATTTGTTTATATTTCAATGTACTTGGTATACAATTTTATGTCAGTCATATTTTCAGGTACCCTGGTTGGAAATCTCTTACTTTGTTTATATCCATGTTTTGATTTTGGAGTGGTATATTAGCCGTTCAACCAGGCTTGTTTACTGCGCACTACTCGGACTTTTATTTTTGTGAATTTACATGTAAATTATGCTCCATTGTCATTCTTGTTGTGCAGTTGTGGTAGTAGTGTGATTTTCGTCACCGCTACCTGTGTGATATATGTTGGTGTACCTTATTTGCATTAGTCTGTTGCATTCTCTAGGTCTATATTTTTAGACATACAGCTTTGTGTATTGACGGGGGACCTCTTGTAATACCATTGATATTTTGTTCATCTCTCTTTTCTTCTTCTTCCTTTGCTGTGTGTTTTTCTTTATCTATCATTGACATTGTTGCCTGTTTTCACCATGCCCGACGTTACAGCACCTATAATGGATTCTGCTGTTTCTGACCCCCCTGTTCCATCTAACCCTCACCCCATAATTGACCCACTTACACCTGTCTCTACTACCCCTAACATGGAAACCCACCGTCCTCATTCTTCCTCGCTCCCCCCCCCCTACTATTCGGATCGACCTCCCTCCTCGTTTTTCTGGCGATGGTGGGGAGGATTTCTGCCAATGGTGTCGGCAGCTGGAAGTTGGTGCAATTGCTGCCATTCCGCCTAACCGGCTCAGCATTTTTGTTGTGGGATTCTCTACCCACCGAGACGAAAAATGATTTCAGCATGGTAAAAAGGAAATTGTCCGACATATTTTCAAAGAAAGATGAAGTGTCCTCCTTTCGGAGTGTGCTTACAGCACGCCCTCGCCTCCATCGGGAGCCGCTAGAGGTCTATGTGGCTGCCCTCCGTAGACTCACCCTGGCTGCTTTTCCTCATTCTACAGCCCATGACGATGAGGTCTTCAGGCGTTTTCTTGTCGGGCTCAACTCAGACCTCCAGCGGAAGTGCCACGAGCATGGGGCAACGAATATAGTCCATGCTTTACGCATAGCCCAACAAGTCGAGCGGGCCGATGAAGCTCTAAGATTCGCCCCGCCTTCTTCTTCAGCCTCTATTTCTGTGGTGGCTGCAGCAGTCCCTCCAGTAGACCCTCTTAAAGATCTCACCCAGACTGTGGCTTAGTCTCCAATTACAAATAAGAGAACTGGCTGATACTGTCAGACACATGTCGGTTCGGCCCCCTTCTCCTTCCCCCTGCGGCCGTCAATCCTCTGCCTCGTTTTCCCGCCGTCAGTCTCCTGCTCGTAATACCCCTCGATATGATCGCCCCCCTAATCGTTCCCCGTCTCCTCGTCGTCCCGAGGGTTTCACCCCATACCGCCAACGGTCCCCATCTCCTTTTCGTCGAGACCATGAATTCCGTTCTAACTACAGCCATGACCGGTCTGAGGGTGATAGGAATTATTATCCCGAACGTTCCAGTCGTGCCCAGAACAGGACTTCTGGATACCCCCCTGCTCCTCATAATCAATATGACCCGCATTCCAATGAACGATTTCTTTCGTCCCGTCGGGTCTCTTTTTCTGATACATTGCCTCACTCGGGAAACAGGTTTTAGCTGGTAGTGTGGGTCATCTGCCAGCCTCCCCCAATCCTGTTGGACCCAGTCTCACTCCTTCCTCTCGGCCTGAAGTTGCCCACCTTCTTATTTCTGTTGGGAATGTACAAATTGCGGCCCTCGTTGATTCAGGCGCTGTTTTTTCCCTAATAAGTGACAAATTGCGGCTCTCTCTCCCTTCGCTTTCACATCGTCGGTGTACCCCACTTTCTCATAGGGCCTCGTTCTGTGACTGGCCATGAACTAGACATTCTTGGGTCTCTCCCTATTGACTTCTGTTCGCACTCTCAGCAATTTTCTCTTCCTTTCAGGGTGGTAAGGGGAATTCACCCCCCGTTCATCCTTGGATGTGATTTCCTCTATACCCATGGCGCCATCATTGACATGCGAGCGTGCTGTATGAGGATTGGTGATTCAGTGTTTCCCTTTATGTCTCCTAATGATCTCACCCCTCTTTCATTTGCAGCATCTGTTCATGAAGACATTGTTGTGCCTGCTTCGAGTGAAATGATATTGCCTATACCGGTCTCCTCTGAATACCCTCTCCCTTCTGATGCCCCCCTTGAGGGTGTACTTGAACCTGTTACTGACTCCCCTATCATTGTTGCATGCTCTGTTGCATATGTCGAAGATCGAATTATTCCCATCCGAGTGGTTAACCCCACTTCGTCGCCCATATCTCTCTACGCAGGTATGCTCCTTGGGGAGTTTCACTCAATTCTAGGCCGACCTGCGGAGCATTATTGTGCGGTGTCGCATCAGTCGTCACCCCCTCCCCCTCCCCCTTCCCCCCATGTATCATTCAACCCTGCCTCGTTTGACCTATCTTCCTCTACATTGTCGCCTTCTCAACAGACTAGGGTCCAAGCTCTTCTCCTGGATTATGCTGATATTTTTAGTCGCACATCTGATGACTATGGTCGTACTTACCTCGTCCAGCATAGTATCCCGACTGGTGGCGCTTCTCCTATTCGCCAAAGAGCTTATCGTGCCTCTCCTGTAATACGAGATGAGATTAAGCACCAATGTGACCGTCTTTTGACGGCTGGGGTAATTGAACCTAGTTCTAGTCCATGGAGCTCCCCTGTTGTAATGGTCAAGAAGAAGACAGGGGGTTATAGGTTTTGTGTTGATTACAGACGGTTGAATAAGGTCACTTGTCCAGACTCGCACCCTCTCCCGCGTATAGATGATACCATAGATGCCCTTGCTGGCAATTGTTTTTTCAGTACTATGGATCTTTCTAGTGGGTACTGGCAGGTTGGCATGCATCATGATGACATGCCTAAGACGGCTTTTACTACTGGATCTGACCTCTTCCATTTCAAGGTTATGCCCATGGGTTTGCGCAATGCGCCATCAACCTTCCAACGATTGATGCAACCAGTGCTTCGTGGTCTACATTGGGAATTTGTTCTCGTTTATCTTGATGATGTAATCGTCTTTGGGCGAACATTTGAAGATAAACTGAGGTGCCTTGGTGAAGTTTTTGATCGTCTCCGGACTGCAAATCTGAAACTTCGGCCCGAAAAGTGCTTCTTCTTCCAGAAGAAGGTCACCTTCCTCGGGCATGTGGTATCATCGGAAGGTGTACTCCCTGACCAGGTAACATTGCGAAGGTGTGCGACTGGCCCACTCCTCGAAATGTTACAGAGGTCCGAGCGTTTCTTGGCTTAGCTAGTTACTATCGGCGGTTCGTCAAGAATTTTGCTCGCGTTGCACAGCCTCTCTCTTTCCTTACCAACAAAGTTGTCCCCTTTGTTTGGTCTGCAGAATGTGCCAATGCTTTCAATGCGCTCAAACATACCCTCATAACCCCTCCTCTCATGGCCTTTCCTCTCTTTTCTCAGCCTTTCTATCTCCACACTGATGCATCAAACGCAGCTGTGGGTGCGGTCCTTACCCAACGCCTCAACGGTCTTGAACAGGTCATTGCATATGCAAGTCATAGCCTTTCTAAGACAGAACGTCGCTGGTCTACCTATGATAGAGAGTTGTATGCTATAGTGTGGGCAGTCCGTCACTTTAAGCATTATTTACTTGCCACCCCTTTCACCATAATCACAGATCACAAGCCACTTGTCGGTTTGAGGAAACTACCTATCACCCATGACAACTCTGGGAGGCGTAGCCGATGGGCTCTTGAACTTGACCCTTTTGATTGCGTCATCGAACATAGAAAGGGCGCCAAGCATGCCAATGCTGATGCCCTGTCTCGGGTCCCAAATCCTGAACTTGATGTGGCAGCGACTATTCAACAAATGGATGTCCTAGCCCCTATTTCTTCTGGCTACCCTGTTGGTCTTCTTTCTACCGCTCCTCCTTCCCCCCTTCTTTCTCCTCCTGGTGCTATACTGTCTTCAACTCAGGACTCCATACTGTCAGCCTTGCAGAGCCCTCAGGAGAGCACTCAGCATCTCCATGTGATAGTTCTGATCTTTGTTCCTTGCTAGTCAAAGATGGGTTTCGCCTCCATCAGGCTCAGCGCCATGATCCCTGCCTTCAGGAGGTTATATCATGGATACGCTCACGTCAGCCACCACCACAGTCTTCCTTTCCTAGCTCAGACCGTACCCTTCGTAAGTACCATTCCGATCTTAGCAGTTTTGTCATACAGGATGGACTGCTTTGTAGGGTCAACGACTCTTCTTCTAACCCTCCTATCCAGCAAGTAGTAATTCCTAAGTCGCTAGTCCTACACGTCCTACCATTATTACATGGCTTCCCCTTGTCAGGCCATTTCGGGGCGGCAAAGGCTATTGAGAAAGCTAATAAGCTGTGTTACTGGCAGGGAATGCGGCGTGATATCACTGATTTCTGCACACGTTGTCTACAGTGTCAAGAGCGTAGGAACCCAACCCCTAACCTCAAGGCCCCATTGCAACCCATCCCCTCGTCCCGTCCTTTTCAACGGATTGCTGCTGACCTTACAGAGCTCCCCCTTACTGCTAACGGAAATCGTTACGTCCTGGTGGTTATGGACTACTTTACGAAGTATGTTAATCTTTTCCCATTGCCTGATCAGAAGGCATGCACAGTTGCCGATTGTCTGTTTGATAAGTTTGTTCGTCAGCATGGAATCCCTGAAAGTCTTCACACTGACCAGGGACGTCAGTTTGAGGCTGACGTTATCCAAACCCTTTGCCAGAGACTGGGGATTAAGAAGACACGGACTACCCCGTATCATCCTCAATCGGACGGGATGGTGGAACGTTTCAATCGCACGTTGAAGCGTGAATTAGGTAAAAGGCTGTCCGAAGCTGAATCCTCTTGGGACCACATACTTGGCCAAGTAGAACTATCATACAACACGACACCCCACTCTTCCACAGGCTATACCCCTTTTTTCCTTGTGCATGGCCGGGAAGCACGCCTCCCTCTCTCTATCCTTTCCCCGCCCGCTTCTCTCCCTTCGCCGGACGATTATGCCAATAATTTGCTGCGTCGCATTGATTTTGCCTTTGACGCTGCGTCTACTCACGCATCTCATGCACATCAAAGTCAAAAAAAGTATTACGACTCAAAGACCCGGTTCACTCCATACAAACAAGATGATCTTGTGTGGATGTCAGATCCTACAATGTCACGTAATAAATTGGCTGCACAATGGAAGGGCCCTTACCGTGTTGCCAGTGCAGACGATAAAGGCATTCTATATCACCTATCTAACCCTTCGTCTCCTTCCTCACCCATAAAGGTTATACACTATAATCGACTAAAACCATACCTTCCCCCTCCTTCTCCCCCTACACCCCCTTCACCCCCGACATATGTTGGGCATTCTGAAGCCCCTTCACCTCCCCCCCCCCTTCCCAAGATCCCCAACCTTCTACCAACATTTGGACTATCCCTCCGACAGCACCTAACATAATGTTCCCTGAACCGGTCACAAAACCCCCTGACATTGACTTTGTCCTGCCCCCTCCTACCCCATCATCGGATGGCCATGCCCGTAATCATGACCCATCTGTTAGAACACGTAGTGGCAGGACCATAACTCCGCCTAGATATTATGGGTGTCCTGTCTCGTTCTAAGATTTTTTTTCGTACTTACAACAATTATTTGTGCGGTTTCTGGCCCGCATCACATTTTGTTGACTCATGTTTAGTTGTAGTATTTTTCTGTCATTTTGATATTTTATATGTAATCTCTATGCCAATTATATGTGGGGCATTTTATTGAATTGTCCAACTTTTATTGGAAAATTGTGGGGTTTGGCTTTGCTTGTAGTGTGCAGTTTTACATCTGTTTCGTATATTCTGCTAACTGCGCTAATAACGTGTATGTTCAGTTTTGTATTTTCTATGCATATCGATTTGTTATGACAGTTGTCATGTTTTTACATATTTGGGGGGCTAAGACAGACAACTTTTCTGTAAGTTTATATTCACATTTACTTTGAAATTATGGTATATTCGATAATCAACGCTGCTTTATTCAATACTTTGGATAAACTTACTATTTACATCAAATGCCGCTATTCGGTATGCATGTACATGCAACTCCTCCGTTTGCATGTAGCTGCGGATATTTTACTACTTTTTTTTATATTTTTATATCAGTGTTTACATGTCAATGATATCACCTCTGATTTTTTTAAAAACGAGGACGTTTCTTTTCGGTAGAGGTAACTATATGTAAGACCCAATATTACAATCCCTTCATTCCCTTAGACACAACACCCTTTAAAACAGTACTTTCTTGGTAGTATAGATACATGTAGAGTAGGCACATTCCATTAGAGTATGTCATTCCACTTTTTACTTAGAAATAGCCACTGACCATAGCCATTTATGGGCATGAGGTCTTCATGTATAATTCATGACCATTGACCAGGGCCAAATATGGTCTGAACATGTTGGATAACAGACCATTGCTGGGGATCTCCCAAAAAGGGATAAAAA
>BEXV01001177.1:43797-63982 GCA_003118195.1 Hemicentrotus pulcherrimus | reverse complement strand
ACAGTACATGTACCCAAAGAGACCTGCATCATGTACATGTACTTGTACTTGTTTTACTAACGTGTTTGCCATAATCAGCCTGAAGCTTAAAATACTCTGCATGACAAAACATCAAAATGTACATGTATATATGTTACTCATGGACTGTGAGATCACAAAGAAAATCTAGCTTTCATGTCGGATATTTGGTAGGAATATATATATATTCTTTAAATCCCAGTATCTGATTATCTGAATGCATTGATTTTTTTTCCATGGAGTTTGAATATTGCAAATCTGAAATTTGTTAAAAATACATGTAGCTGTATGATTGGATAGTTTAAAGATTCATTAATGTATGTCTAAAGGGATGATATTGAACATATTGTGGTATGTTAATAGATGCGTACACACAAATTGAAGGTAAACATTTTTTTTGCAACTTATGAAACTTTATCTGTTTAACCTCTCAAATAAAAAGTCAAAGAGAAGCCTTGAGTAAATCCATTGGCTGTGAACATTAATGTAAAATGAGAATTAAACTACCTCTGCCAATTTAGTGATACACCTTCAGCCCACGTAGTCTTTGAGTCTGAATATCTTAACATGAAAGTTTTGCAACTGAAATCTCAGTATATAAAATGCTTGCGGTACATTTACTTCATTGATAACTTTGTTAACTTCCTTCTCTTATTTCCTCGTGCAGCTGGCTCATCCTCACATGGAAGCATGGAAGGCCAATACCCCATCTCCATGGTACCCCCACCCCCTACCCCACCACCCCCTCCCCCTGTCCCTCCTCCACCCCCTCCCGTCCCGGGTGAGATGAATAACAACTGGTCGAGTGAAGCCAAGATGTCCGTTAAGAGACTCAATTGGGAGAAGCTGCAGGATACAGAGAACACTGTCTGGAGCGGGGTGAGTCAAGGTTTTATATTTCATCTAAAGAAATAAGGATAATGCTCGACAGTTTTAAGTGGTACAGTCAAACCTGTCTATAGCGACTGCCCAAGAGAAACACAAACATTCTTTGTAGACAGGTTCCTTAAATGCATGTTTCAATGAGAAACCATTATCAAAGGAAACCAAATATGTGGTCTTTGTAAGAAACCAAAAATGTGGTCTTTGTAGACAGGTGGTCACTAGAGCAGGTTTGAATTTGTTATGAGAACAGTGTGAGTAATCAGCTAAACTCTCTGTCCCTCCATTCCTTCCTCTGTTCTTGTATGTCTCTGATTGACTCTACATGTATATTTGTTATTCTCACACAGCTTGGTGATGAGGTCGGCTACTTTGATGATGTCATCAAGCATCTTGAGCTGGAGGAGAAGTTCAGTACAGTCAGCAAGGGCAAAGGTAAGTGTTCATCTTTCCTCCTATTCATTATGGAGCCATAAATTTCTCTTCATATACAGTAAGCAGTAAAAATCACAAATTACAAAGCATGTTAGGAACTCAAGAAATGTATACAGGTAGGCATACAAGTGGTTTGATATGCTTGATGAAAAAGGTACACTTGTACCAGGGCCCTATTTGTAAATCTTGATATCAATAAGAAAGTACAATGCTTGACATGAGCTAACGAAAACATTGGATTTGATTGACTGTGAGCAAACTTGTTATATAATTATGACAGTTGTTACAAGTCTCCCCAAGGATTGTAATTTTGTGCACTTTTCTCAGACAATTAACAAGGTCAACATTGGTTGTTACTTTTTCACACGTTGATACATGTTTGTGTACATGTATTACCTGTTATAATGATACTTAAATTATTACTTGTTAACCTTTATATGTTATGTATTATCAATATTCTACTTGGGGAATTCTCGTAATGTGATAGGAATTATATCTGACGTATGTTTTATCTTGAAGTAATCAAATTGTATGTGTATTTCTCATAACTCGGATCTTTCGCAGATGGAAATCCTGGAAGAGGGGGAAAGCTAGGTCAGATTATGAAATGATTTATTCTCGTCAGATATGTTGCACTTTGTAGATGTTGCCATATTTAATTTGTTTTGGGTTATTAGGAGCAGAATCACAATTACCTGCCTTTTTTGTGAACTCTACTGTTATGTATAGTTGTTTGAAGATGGACATGCACTGCAAAAACTTGTTGAATTTTGTGCATTTGATGTATTTCACTTCACTTTGTACTTGTTGCTTATGCGCATCGTCTGAAAATTCATTTGCAGTTTTGTTTTCATCACAAATATTATAACCAGACATTGTGAGTCCCAACAGGTTTCGTATCAGAACAGTTGACTTAAAACAGCAATTTGAAGAAGTTTACAAGCAATATCTCATAAATCATCTAAGGCTTAAGTTGTCCAATATTATTAAGGACATTTATTCATGATTGATAATGCTTCATGATCAATATTTATGTTTAATCTTCAAGGTAAAAACCAGTTTGGGAAATGCCCCTCTCTCAAAAAATGAAATGGAAGCTCTTATTACCAATCATGTGAAAGAATATATTTTGTCTATAACGTTATGATACACATTTTTCCGGGATACAGCCAACTAAAATTGATATACTTGGTAGATCCGGACGGGATAGATATAGGGAACCGGTAGTCCCATATACATCTTTCTATGTATAGTGCTTGTAATTTTACCAAGACTGGGCCAAATTTGTTATAATTTTTTATGATTCCAGAACCTTGCAGTACATACCAATACTTAAATGCTTTATATGATCAACCTTTCCTGATCGATTCCAAATTTCTTTCACAATGCAATCGCATGACCAGAACTGGTGTAAACCTTTAAGGCAAAAGAGAAGGCTTTATGTTTGCTAAGATTGCTTTTATGATTTTGATGATTGCAGAACCTGGCAGTACATACCAATACTTAAATGCTTATATGATCAACCTTTCCTGATCGATTCCAAATTTCTTTCACAATGCAATCGCATGACCAGAACTGGTGTAAACCTTTAAGGCAAAAGAGAAGGCTTTATGTTTGCTAAGATTGCTTTTATGATTTTGATGATTGCAGAACCTGGCAGTACATACCAATACTTAAATGCTTATATGATCAACCTTTCCTGATCGATTCCAAATTTCTTTCACAATGCAATCGCATGACCAGAACTGGTGTAAACCTTTAAGGCAAAAGAGAAGGCTTTATGTTTGCTAAGATTGCTTTTATGATTTTGATGATTGCAGAACCTGGCAGTACATACCAATACTTAAATGCTTATATGATCAACCTTTCCTGATCGATTCCAAATTTCTTTCACAATGCAATCGCATGACCAGAACTGGTGTAAACCTTTAAGGCAAAAGAGAAGGCTTTATGTTTGCTAAGATTGCTTTTATGATTTTGATGATTGCAGAACCTGGCAGTACATACCAATACTTAAATGCTTATATGATCAACCTTTCCTGATCGATTCCAAATTTCTTTCACAATGCAATCGCATGACCAGAACNCAATAAATTTCAGGGAACTGAAAAAATAGGCTCTGTAATTCTGATGTTTTTCAAAAGCACATGCAGCTGTTTCATAGTTTATTTTAAAAAAAATCCAATATCATCACTCACAAATAATTATATTTTCATCTTTTTACTTTGCTATGGCTTCATAATTTCATATCACATAAGTTATGTATTTATGTTAATGGCAGTCAGTTGATTAATTCACTTTCCATCTTCACATTATTATAATAAATCATGTCACATACACAGAGATGCCAACCAGTATGATTTTATTGTATTTAGTACGATAAAAAAGTAAAATACTACATGTATGATACAATATCGCCTCTTGAAATACAACTTTTTTGTCTTTCAACCAACAAAAAAACTAATATAAACCGCGGAATCGCATAGAAACATGTACAAGTAAAGTAAGCCCACTTAACCCCGATAAAAAAACGGTGCTTTACAATTTTCTAATTATATATTAATGAAAGAGCAAACATTTTACTTGCCCTTTCTTAATACCAGTAAAACATTTTTCTGACATTTTATTGGCCAGGGGCCAGTGGTATAAGTGTCTTGTTTTTGTTAAAAAATATTTTTTTGGTGTGGATATTTAGTACGTTTTTTTTGGACCAAGAAGTTGGCATCTATGACACATGTACATCCATGCAAGACAAAAGCTGTTGTGGCAGTGAATTAACAGTAAGGGAATGTTGGAATTTGAAAGTAAAATTTGATTAACAATGCTCATTACTAGTTTCATTTGTTTCATATATATACATGTATATATTTTTTTTCAGTCTCATATTGATTGTGTAATTATTTCTTTGCCTTCAAAAGTGCAACAAGATCAATGTAAAAAATGTTTCTCAAGTTTTTTTTCAAAGCTTTGGTTTTATGTTTGCATTATGCTACAATTAGGCTTCAAATCTCATCCGAACGTTATGTATTTGAACTTAAACATTCTCTCGTAACAAAAAGCAGCATAGATATGAAGTATGTACATGTATTTATATTGCTGCGTAATTTATCATGCATATTCTCATTTGATATTTAGACCTTTAGAATATTTTATTATAAAAGTGATATCAAACTTTAATTGCATTATAATTTAGAGTGAAGCTAGTAGAATAAATACATGTACCTGGAAAAGGGAATACAAATCTTACTACCAGAGACATACATAGTTGCTCTACAGATTTTGTTGTAATCTACAACTTAATACTTGCCTCTCACATTAAAAAAAAAAGAAAATGCTCTTCAATGTGATACATGTACTAGTGCTGGTTTATACATGTAAAAATAATCCTATTCCTTGAGATTTAGCTACATGTAGTTCACCAAAAACTGTTGTAAAAAAAAAAACAATATTAGAAAATAAGGGGGACAATGCCCCAGTTGCCATGGTATGCATCTTTAGGTTATTTATGACACTTTAGAGCAAAGTTTTCCTGTTTAAATCAATCATAAATCTGTGGATAATTTCTATTAGGCAACAACAAATTTGTTGTGATTGTTGTTGTCGGCGTTAAAGACGTTCATGCGGGGTATATAGTCGTTCGTAAAGTAGGCATGTTGCCAATCACTACATAACACTGAGCCAATGGGTATTACACTCTTGTGCATTCGTCCTTGTGCTGCCCTCTATATACCCATGCTAGAGCAACTTTAAGCTTCTGTTGTTGCTGTACAAGTAAGAAGAGAGGATCTGTCCCTCTCTTGGACTACTGATCTAACTTTGTTTTGTCTTTTATTTTCATGCAGGCTTGTCCACCCCAAGAGACAGAAAGAACCAGATATTTGTAATCAATCACAAGAAAGCCCACAACACAGGTTAAATGATAAAATCCTATGTATAGTTATGATGGAGTAGATGCTTATTAAATTTAGATTTATGTTACAAATTCAGACAAACTTACCGTTAGTGATTCATGTACACTTCAAGGGTCTTCATGAAATATATTGAGTATATTTTTGTTGTTGCTGTTGCTCATCTGTGAGGTCTGTAAAAGTGCATTAGTTGCTAAAAATGTGTGTAGCTATAACTTAAAAAATGAAAAATAAAAACCCTTTTTTGGGGTTGGGGGTACCTGACTTTAAAAAAAAAGAATAGTGTGCCCCTTTTTTCAACCAAAATCCTGGATCCACCTCTGTCTTTCAGAACATGTATATGCATTATTTAAATGTTCATGTAATATCACTACATGTTTTCTCGTTCCTTTTTGTAGCCATCTTGCTTGGTCACCTACGGACACCTGTTGAAGAGCTAAAGAAAGATATTCTTACCATGCAATGTAGACGACTCTCTGTAGCTCACATCCAACAACTTGCTCAGTATGCCCCCGACACTGATGAGGTAAGTCTTTATTTTATTAGTTTATTTTACCTGACTGCTATGATAGCATAAATGCTTGTTAGTAAGCAACCAGAGGACCGACGGCTTTAGGTTCTCTCTTAGGGACCTGGTAATGAGGATTAATGCCTTACCAAAGGTTACTAGCGCATCGAATTGGTCTCTAACCCGGGTCACCGGATTACGAGACCACTGCTCTACCAACTGAGCTATCGCGCCTTCTCACTGAGCTATCGCGCCTCCTATTCTATTCTGTTGTAAAAATATTGCCTTGAGGTAACAAAGAACTAGTCAAGAAAGGCTACTTTCCATGATTTTGACCCCTTTTGGTAGCTTCCATCATCCTTGATCACAAAACTGTCAACAATCAAATTAAATTGCATTTTCATTTTCAGGTTGACAGCTTAGCACGTTACGCTGGCCAGACATCGCAGCTCAGTGAACCGGACAAATTTGCATATGAGGTAAGACCAATTCCAGTTCTAAAGTTACATGTTGTCCAGTCTTTAGCCTGATGAGAAAATTTTTACACATCCATATATGAAGTGGTGTTTGTTCCCATTCAAAAACTGATCTTAAAGTCTATCTAAATTTTTTGTTAGAAAATAATCAATAATCTCATTCATTAAGATTATGATTTATTACAAAACACTAAGAAATTACGCATGGGATGTTTCTGCCTCTTTGACTATCACGGTTGTTTTTACGTTCCATTTTAAGATGTAAATGACTGTATTTTTAAACTACTAAACAACTTTCCTCTGTATTTGATAAATTTGATACTTTAAAATTTCTCTTTAACTTGTTTTGCTTTAAAGAAAAAAATCTACATAGTACATTATATATTGAAGTAGGGGTCCGCAGTTATCAGTCTTTCTCTTTTGTCTCATTATCTCTGCAGATAAGTCGAGTGCCAGGGTTCAAGCTTCGTCTCAGAGCTCTGATGTTGAAGGCTGGATTTCATGAGAAGGTGGATGAGTTGGTGGGTTATCTCAACATGATACAGCAAGCCTCTGCGGAGCTCAGACAAAGCCAAAAACTAGCCAAAGCTCTTGAAGTAAGTTGCATGTTATGATGAACAATTATTGTTAATGAAGGCATGAACCCTCTGTTAGGTATGATATGGATCACATGTTTTTATGTTTCAGTTTTAAAGGTAAAGACCGGTTATGGTCATGCGATTGCATTGTGAAAGAAACGTTGTGGAATCGATCAGAAAAGGTTGATCATCTAGCATCTAGCATCTGCAAGGTTCTGGAATCATCAAAATGATAAGAAATTTGGCCCATTCTTCGTAAAGTTACAAGCACTATACACAGAAAGATGTATATGGGACTACCCTATATCTCTCACAGACCATGAGAGAAACAAATTTACCAAATATATGAATTAGTAGGTGGTTTCCAGGCATTTTTTTTATCATCATGTATAATAGTCAAAACATATTCTTTCACATGATTGGTAATGAGAGCTTTCATTTCATTTTTTGAAATTGGGGCGTTTCCAATACTGGTCTTTACCTTTAATACATTATATATACTTCCATTCATACATTATTAAAGCATACTTAAGTAGATTTGGGCATCTACTTGGATAACGCACATACCATTATATACTCACTGCAAATGTAACAGGGTAATTAAGTCACCCTCATCATTCCAGTGGGTACGTCTGTTGCAAATTTGATACCAAAATTATGCATGTAGTTTGAAAAGATGTATCAAAATGATCTTATGTCAGTTAAATACAGTATTGTTCCATTCATAACATTGCTTCTTATTGACACCATACATGTTTATCAGTCAGTAGCAATATAATTTATGTTTTTGTTCTTTTCAGCTTGTTCTTGCCATGGGCAACTACATGAACCAAGGCAATCAGAGGGTTGCCGGGGCAACAGGATTCAAGATCAGCTTCCTAAATGAGGTAAGGAGTGATTATCAAGATTGTTCTCTCTCTGTTGATTGTACCATGCATGCTCCTGGGGGTTGTTTAACACTTACTTAGGGTTTGGGTTTCGGGAGGGTTAAGGGTCATGTTAGGGTTATGTTTAGGCTTAGGTTATTGTCAAGGTTAATATTAATTGTGTGGTGGGGTGTTCTTCAATTCGAGGGGTCAGTGACACAAAGACGTAATTTCATTTTGGCCATTTTTAGAAAAAGTGGTTAATGTGTCACTGAGCGATTGGGCCTTAAGGAGTTAATTTTATGTTTCACTAGCCATTGACTTCAACAGGGTGTTGGGTGGAGTTTAGTCTTTGCGTTTCCTGAAAAGCCCACATTTTTCTGAACATTTTGATATCAAATACTCATTTTGTCAAAATATGGAGTTATGTCTATGTGTCACTGAACCCTTGTTCCTCAACATGTGCAATCTTATAATTTATTCATCCTCTCGTTCATTTTGCTACTTAAGTTGGACACAACTAAAACATCGGACAACAAAGCCACTTTCCTCCATGTAGTGGCCAAGGCTGTCCACTCCAACGTTCCTGATGTGATCAACTTCCGGGATGAGATTCCATCCGTGCCAAAGGCCGTTAAGATGTCTCTCAAGGCAGTCAAGGATGAGCTTACTCAGCTTACGGACCAACTCAATGTAAGATGATGAAATATGATGCTGCTGATAGTGATGATGATGATGATGGGGATGATGATGATGATGGTGATGATGGTGATGATGGTGATGATGGGGATGATGGTGATGGTGGGGATGATGATGATGGTGATGATGGTGATGGTTATGATGGTGACGATGATAATGGTGATGATGATGATGATGATGATGATGATGGGGGTAGTGGTAATAATGATGATAAAGGTGATGATGATTTTGAGGGTGGTGATGATGATAGGGATGAAGATGATGGTTACAAGTTTAACTTGTACGCTATGTTTTGTATTTTATATGTAGCTTTTAAGGAATGTCTTCTTGTTGCCAGATACTACTCATACATGTACAGTACGTGGTGAGTGGCTATTGTAGAGTAATGCTATATGCAGCAATATGATTTCATAGGGCAGTGGAAAATTGGCAATGACAATGGCTTTCTATAATGGCGATCCTTCCAGGTTCTAATTCTCTTGTAAGGTGAAGAGTGACATACATGGTGTATATAAATAAATAACACAAAATGCTTTTCTCTGAGCTATTTTGCATACATGGTCTTCTTATACTGGCTTGGATGTACGTGTGTCATTAGGACAGATGACACTGGTTGATAGACCAGGGGAGTGTTTCACAAAGACTAAGATCGACTTTAAGTTGGACTTAACTATTGTTTGCTCTCATGATTTTTCAGCGTTTGTCTCTCAAGGGACGTACAAACTATGGTCTCAAATCTACAGATTTACATTTGTTGATAATTCATTATTGAAGGAAAAATATTATCTAAAGATCATAATGGTAAAAGCAACCAGTGTCATGAATGGCCTGGCATACAGTCCAACTTAACGTCGATCTTAGGCTTTGTGAAACACCCCCTGTATATTCTGACACACTTTCACACTCATCTCCATTTGGTCATCATTCAGGACATGGACCGTGAGGTTGAGCGTTTCAACCAAGAGGAGATCATCATCGATGAGGACGACCGTTTCTCTGAGGTCATGGCCGTCTTCCTCAAGGAGGCTTCGGAGCACCTCTCCAGGATCCATGAGCAGTACGCCCTCTGTTGTGACGACTTCTACAAGACGGCGCAGTTCTTTGGGGAGGACCCCCGTAGCATGGAGAGTGCAACGTTCTTCAGTATCTTCTCCCTCTTCATCACCAAGTTTGCAGTAAGTTCATTTCATTTCATTTCATTCATTGACCATTAAAAAACAACAAATATACCAACATCTATACAATAGAAGAATAATATTAAAGAACAACAACATAAAAAGTAATTATGGCCGGGGCCCCTGAGAAGCAAGACTGCTTGTAATCGGGACCCTCCATACAAGTATGTTTTAATAGAAATATAAATTTTAATGCACAAACACATAACCAAGCACATTGTTCACTCATACACACCAGTCAGGATAGAGCAAATATATAAGAGGAAGGACAAAATACATGACTAGCTACTAAGAGAGATCAAGATTATTTCAAGATTTGAAGTTCAGTCATCAAACGTTGCCTCTTTCTGAATCATTTTAGAAATGATTGATTGATTACATTTATCAACAGATTTACAAATAATTTCTTTACTCTTATAAAATTCATACAGAAACAAACATTTTTAATTTACAGAAAAGTATACATGTAGCTAGCTACTGAATGGGACCAGAAAATTGCATACAGTGCCCCTTCTAATAATATGTTGAATTAGTAGGAACATGTGCAAGGTACACTGTACCACTATAATACCATCGGATGACAGTAAGTTGCATATTCATTATGTAATGTATAAATTACATAATGTTTCTTGATTTTATAATGAGTATTTGTATTGATTTAATTGATTTTATTGATTTAATTGATTTACAGAAAGCTCATGCGGACAACATGCAGAGGCCGTCATGACAACAAAACATATCTGCCTTCAGCAAGTTAGATGCTCATGTACCAACGTCAACATGATCCATGGAAATACAGTCTGCAGAGTGACTATTCAAATCCAGTATTCCAGTTCACAGACATACATGTATATATTACATTAGGGAGACTTCTTCCCAAGTGGATTGTTGTGATGACATTTGCATTCGTGTGTTACAAATCATTGAATTCTAGTAGCCGGCGTCTATTCTTGCAAAGTCAGTTGTCATGTGTGCATGTGCAGACAATAATTATGCCATATCAGACAAGCCTCATGCAAGCTGAAGCACGTCAACAACAACCATTTTGTGGAGGTGTGCTTGAAATTAAAAATTACATGTATACATCAACTAGGTGGTCTATTCTTGAAAGCCGCAAATTTGTGTGCTTAATAGGAGAAACTTGGAATGCCTTTCATCACATCAGTTAAATAACATGAGGCTACGATGTTGATAAGACTTTTACATGTACATGTACATTATGATTGACATCAATTTATGGTTTTGCCTTGTGAAGCATTCATTTTAACTGTTTGGAAGGCTTTTGAGAAATAATGTTGCCAGTGTGTGTCTCGTTTCTTGAGCAATATTGTTTATTGGATTCTGAAGTGGAAATATGTTTTATATTTGATAGGCGATGTTTAGTTGTGCGTTTAATGTACATTTAAATGCATCTAATACTACAATGATACTACTTATGGTTGTACAGTTACACATATAGATATACTGGACTTGCTTGCATGTGGAAATTAAGTTTTTGTGTTTTATTTGTTGTGAAAGGTGATTGATTGTTCTTTTTGTGTTGTTATTTTTGGATTGGACTACAAACACCATTTTGGATTTTGGATGGCTTCTTTGTTTATTTAGATGAGAATAAGGATTTGCCTTAAAAAAATGCTGCTATCAAAATTTTTGAGACATTATGAGAGTGCATCTTGAATTTCATTTGCTTTGAGTTTATATTTGTTTACATGTATTTAAAAAACAGTAAAATTAAACTCAACTCTGACTAAATTAGATGTATGGAAGCCATTTTTGTAAACATTCCATTTGTAAGTGTGACTATTAATTTTGATAGTTTTGACCTGTAGTGGAATGATCTTATTTTGTGGTTGAGTCGGATGTAATTTTAGCAGTTTGCAAACTTAAGATCTAAATGTAAGTGAACTTAAGGAAAAGACCATTTTGATTGGACAGGTTAATTTGTGGTTAAAACTTTGTGGCAGACATCTTCTATTTCAGCTCAAACTTGGTGATATTACACATTAATTTTTAAGTACTATCTAACGATAAATTTCATCGATTCTGTACTTTTGAAAAGGCATAATATTCAGCAGTGAGGTAGTTATAATCCCGAAAAGCTCATAGAATAGACAGATCTATACTTTGAAGGGCCATTGTGTATAGGTTATACTCAATAATTGATGTTATAAAATGTGATGCCAATTATCCTTGAAGAACTTAAGCCTTAACCAAAAAATGTAAATATGTATGCATAACAAACTAAAAATATCAATTTATTTGATAGGCTTTCAGATGGCATTTGAATTCAACTGTATAACTGTTAAATTTTGAATTTAATTTTCGATTGACTTGATCTAGGACATATATTCACCGTCACAGCTGCATGCTAATTCATTTTTGAATTTACATAAAATACATTCAAGAATATTAATGTAATAGTACAATCCAATAGAGAAATAAACAGAGGAATACACAGTATCATTTAAAATCATACCAGCACACCTAATGTTATTCAGAGTCGTGTATCATTGAAAAAGGTTTGATATGTTTTTGTTGTTGTTGGAATCTGTTCATTTTGTGTGTTTCCTTTTATTTGGAATAATTTGCATTTATTAACTGTGAGCTACTTGTACATGTACATGTGCCTGCAAACATAATTCTACAGTGCTCTGTATATTGCATTCCATTTTTGTTATATGTATGTATTTGTTTTGTTATGATGTGCTGCAATAAAACCGTGAACCTTGAAGTATGGATACACTAATAGAAGTGAATTTATTTAAAAAAGAACATCTAAAATTGTGTTTATGCACGATTATACAGGTTTATTTAAGATAACAGTTAGCATTCTTTACTTGTTTCTCATATACATGTACAACTATATATACTAATGTTTGACTGAAAATATTTCACATTCATTATGGACAAAGGTTAACCATGGTTTAGGTTTTTTTTCTTCTTCAAAATATAGATATCAAAGAAAATTGAACTCTTTCTAGTTATTTAATACATTTAAGTACTCATTTTAAATGTACCTTTTCTTTTTGCTTGTATGTGTATACCTACTGCGCTCAGAAATGTGGACAAAATGAACAATGAAAGTGAACAGTGTTTATAGCATGTACATATGTGTCTTAATTGTATGGCTGTTAATATCCAGTGATTTTAAATTGAAATAAAAAAACAGAAAGAGCAGAGACAGAACATTTGAATTTAATTGAAGAAACTCTCAATTGACATTCGTTCCAGGTATTTATTTTCTGGAAGTGGACGTTTTGAAATATTGGGGCCGTTTTGTATTTTACTTAAATGAGAAATGTATTCAGGTTACAATATTATAAGAACTTACATGTATGTAACGGAACATTTGTCTCTGTCCACTGTAAACTTGATTTGTTGTAGGAATGGAAAACAAGACTGTAATTATGTGTGCTGCCAAAATTCTGTTTTTACTATATGTATGTAGAATTCATTTTCATCTTTCCAACACCGTAAAATGTACAGGTAACTGTAAACAAACAAAAAAGACATCTGATTTATCTATAGATGTAGAGATTAGTTTTAAACTCTTTTTGGGGTATCTGAGTGATGTATTGAAATAATGCATTTTTAATGTAATGGTTATCAGGGTAAACATGTTTACTTCTAATTTTCTAGTCCATAGTCCAGCTTTGTGCCTAGTGTGTAGTTCTACTATTTTTATTTTTTTTACAGAGACTTTTGAAAATAAAAAACAAGATTTTCAATCATTACACTAGGATTACACAATGACATCAAAGTAATTTTTTAATCCAAAAATAGGAGCAACCAATTTTAACCATAACCCTATGGCAAATTTCTGTTCATTATTGTTTAAAGGCCCTAATCCAAATGGCATAGTGCATGTACATACATGGTCAGGAACTAAGGGTTCGCCAACAAAGAGTCTTGTGAGACAAAAAATTGTGACTTAAATTTGCAAATGTTATTAACAGATTTCTTGTAACAGGGGGGTAATCAAATGTTCTTTATAGGAAAAAAATCAAAATATTGTAGAAAAAATTGATGGAAAGCGAAAATGGACCAATTTTTACATGGAAGTGCAGGAATATGTTCAACATGTTAAAGATCAGTAACAGGTACATGTAATTCATTTGAAGAATAATCAATTTTAATATAGTATGTGTGTTTCTTTTTATAATGCAACGGAAAATTGCATGATCTTCCAGCACATCAAGTATTGTAATGACTTTTTCAGGGTTATGTTTTAACACCTTGATTCAATGTTTATTGAAAGCCTTGAAATAGTAAAATTGAAAATAAAAACAAAATTACCTTGCTGCCCTTTATAGATCTTTCTCTGTACCAAACAGTGCCCTATTCTCTAAAGAGAATGAAACACTTTTTTATTAGTCATCGTAGTGTTATTCAGTAATGTATTATATATATTTCCTGTGTGTTATAATAGTCATGAAACAGAGGCTTTCTATTTTGTTACCAAGAGTGAAAAATGTTTTGGGGGCTGACTGTATTTCTGTATATATTTCCTATAGCTTACACATGTACACCTTGACTTTTGAATAATGTACAGCAAAATCTTATTTACTACAGTATGTGATAATAAAAAGTGTGCGAACTCATGTAAACTGAACAAAAATTTATTTTGTTGTATTTATTTCCGGAGTAGTATCTGTATTTTAGGGCTTTGAAATGCAAAGAGGCCAGTCGAATGTATTTTTCATTTCGTATCCCATACTTAACCAAAATCGTTTGTGGAGTAACCGCAAAGAAAGTATAATTTTGCTCTATTATTTGGTGTGTTCAAAACTGCAGTAGTGATATTGACTCAATTTAATAATCAAATATTCAAATTTCAGATGCATTCAGTAATCTCCTAGGACGAAATAGCTTGGACTAGCCTGTTTATATCTTCACATTTTTTCTAAAGGTTTTTTTTTATGGAGACAAGAAGGATAATTGACAAATTGAATTATGTGATAACATTTTTATTAAGTACATTTTCTACATTTTACAAATGGTTTCTAAATCTTACATAATCAATTTACAACAAATTTCATCACATTTCATCAAATAACATTTATTTACATGTTCTCTTCATATTATAATATCTCTCACTGGACCTCTGTTGGGTTGCTTAGCCAACTGCAGTGGCACGACAAGAGGTGTCCGGAACGCAAAATATACATGTATACTTGCTGAAAATCATACTTTTACCACACAGTGATAGAACCATAGTGATAGGATATGGAGCAGGTACTGTAAATGCATACACATATCATCTCTGTGAGGCTTAATACTTATACTTTTGTTCATTACGGACGCGTCGTTATCAAAGCTTGAAGATAAAGTTGAGTTCTGGTCATGTGATTGCATTGTGAAAGAAAGGGGGTGGAATCTATCAGAAAACGTTGATCATCTAGTATATAAGTATTCATGTGTATTGTAAGGTTCTGGAATCATCAAAATGATAAGAAATGTTGCCAAACCTTGGCAAAGTTACAAGCACTGTACACAGAATGATGTATATGGGACTACACAAGAATATGGCGGAAAAAAACCTTCCCCCCCCCCATGTTTTACGATGTTTCGTGTTTATTTAGAATATGAAGCCATTTGAAGAGCCATGTTTTTCAGAGAACATGTTTAATCTGATGTTCTTCCACCCTTGCATAATAACAATGATAATGCTCACAAATTATTTTTTACCTCTTCCCAGAACTCAACCTTCTCTTTAACACAGTATGCTTGCCCGTGCATCGGTCCAGACTCCATGACCGAGTGAATACAAATTCACCTACATACATAATGTCATTGGAGAGATGCTTTTTCCAGCATTCTCTCTTAAATTTTTCAGTTGATGTATATAAATGCAAGTTGGATAGGATAACGGAATAACACAAATTATACACCTCTCAGCCCGCCCCAACACACCTTGGGTCATATCAGGATGTAATGGGCCCCTTGAGCCTATAGAAACAGCGATGCCTCAAATAACACTGTATCTATACTATTATACTATCACACTGTACATGTATGGATGATCATTCAAATCCAAATATCAGTCCATGGATATTGCACTGTTCAATCTGAAATATGACCAAGTTTTGTTTCCTGTAATACACGCGACTCCTTGTTCATATTGCACTTGCTTCTTGAGGGGGTAGTGCTATCTGCTCCAAGACTAGGTGGAGAATGTGATTCTGTTCCGCTGATAAGTGACACCTGTAAGAGGGAGAGAGAGAAAGGGAGAGAGGGGAGGGAGGATGGGGTGGGGGATGGGAGTGATTCAAATAAAAGTTAAAATTCAGTTGCTAAATGCTCTTGAATCAAATTGATATATGATTCATACCCAATCTTCATAAGGGGGTCACAAAGTTTATGACCAGTCATTGACCAGTAGAGGCATTTGGATCACCTGATATAAAGTACTAGTAGCTGATTTCAGAATATACATGAATGGTATTTCCTGTCTTACAAGCAACACAATAGAATAAACACTCTGAGTATGCTGTCTGACATTTTCATCTATTCATAGATTGTAAATGTACATTTCAGGCAGGATCTGAAATCAACACCTACAGGTGTTGCATTCCTACTTGTTTACAGAAAGAGATTTCATCTTCTCATTAAAGGAGGTCAAAGTTCTTCTTAAGGTCAAAATGTACTCAAGAAAGTTTAATATCACAGCTTAATAGGCCAAAGAGATTATGGATTCAAATAAATTCATATGTAAATGGGTCTTTATTCGAAAGGTAGAAAACTGTATAGGATAGAGGATTCTAAACATAGGATCTTTAGAATAGTAAAGCAATGTATTATGTCAGCTTTATAGCTTACCATAAATCGGCCTGTAGTTTCTTCAATGATTCAGCGTCTTTAGACTGGCAAGCCATCTAAGAAAGAAAGGAAAAAAGGGCATAGAGAGTATAAAGATATATATTTTAAAGATCAGTATTGCTATTATATTAATGCTACTAAATCATGGAGTTTCAATGACTGAAAAGCAATTTTGAGCACATCTAAGTTATCATAATCTTTGCTTTTGGTCTATGTTACATTCTACGGTAGTCATGTATCATATTTTCATATTTTGATATTATCTCTAATATTATATATATATATATCTCTCTTTAAGTAGTTTTATTTCATCTCTATCTAGCAGTACAATTTATTATTTTATCCAACCTGTTTTTCTCTATGTGCAGTTCATGTAACTTGTATTTCAAATGTGATATCACCTAGTATATGTACAGTACATAGACAGTACACATGTACATGTATGTTCAATTAAGCTTAGGCTGCAAAAGATATTTG
Source organism: Hemicentrotus pulcherrimus (assembly GCA_003118195.1). Taxonomy (NCBI): domain Eukaryota; kingdom Metazoa; phylum Echinodermata; class Echinoidea; order Camarodonta; family Strongylocentrotidae; genus Hemicentrotus; species Hemicentrotus pulcherrimus. Next base: position 47,141 of record BEXV01001177.1, on the reverse strand, counting down.
TCTCATATATTTACTTAATTGAATTAAATTTGAGGAAAAAGAAATAGATGTCGGAAATTATATTCTTACCACAACTGATTGGAGCAAGAGAAACACTTCTTCAGTGATGCATTCAGTAGCTGAAATGGAAAAGGAGCTTGGCACTAATGAAAGATGGGAAAGGGAGAGGTGCTCAGAAACTAGTCACAGAGTTGCCAATTGGTATTTGATCGATGACAAAGTTCAAAAAGTTTCTTACACAAAAGTAGATTTTCTAGAAACTTTCACTGATCTGTTTCTCACATTTCTATGGTTTTAATTAGGGTAGCATGATGCCAGAGTCGACTTCTATTAAGATGACATATGAATGGTGCTATTAAACTTCATAGTTATTTGAAGAGAAACCCTTTTCAGGGATTTTTTTGTTGCATAGTATTCTGCTAAACTGACATATAAACAACAAGAATGCTCACATACACTTTTTCATATTTACAAGAACTCAACCTTCTCTACAAGCTTTCACAGCTCTGTTTCTCTTATGTCTAGATGCTTTTAATGAAAGCTTATTTCATACCAGAGTGAAATTCAACTTTAAGAATGAAAGGCGTCTGTCTTACCTGGGTTAGATTCTTCTCTTTCCCAGGTATACTTCTCTATCGTCTGTGCATGCTCCGGTCGTATACGCTGAGGTGTAGGCTGGAAGGCAGATAAACATGAACAAGAACAAACTTAATGGTTTGTTTTTATATGACTGCTAAGAATGCAAGTGTATGCTTGTCAATAAGCAACTTCTTCCCCATTCTGCATAGTTGCTCATTTGCCACACATGCATTTTCGCACAATACAATAGGCACCAATAGAAGGTAGGAGTGCTTTTTTTTGCAACAAAATGGCTTCGCAAAATTACCTATTCCTGGTCTTCATTAGCCAATGACAACCATTTTAACACCGGTACAGATTAATCTTGCAAGAAACAGTTAAATAATCTTGAAGCCTTTCGTATATCTATCCCACGATAAATACAATGTGGCCTGGGAAATTATTTGTGTGGCCCATAAAGACTTAAATTCTCTCCAAGGGACTTGCTAATTAGAAATAATGACTTTCAAATGGAGACAGCATGCTGGGGCCTTTATCCTGCAGTGGATCGAAAATGGCTGAAAAAGTGAAGTGAAGTGAAGAAGTGAAATGGCACTAGCACATTGGAGCAGTCAATATTTTTAATATTATACATGAAAGGGATACCGGTGAGGTTTTACCAATACCTGTAATAGCATTAGAAGGAGTACTCTACTGATCTCACAGCTAGCTAGGATGTCTGAGAATGACCCGATGGGTAGATTATTCGACCCTATGATACCCCTATCTCGCACCAGGTATTCCATCTCTGTCAAGACCGCTAATGCACCATCAAAGTCACCTGTGGAACAATTATCGCAAACAAAAAATTGTTATGAAAAATTTAAATAAACACAGAAAAATACAAGACATATTTCCATGAACCTTGAGATAAACTGGATAAATGACTTAACTATTTTATTTTGCAAATTAATACAAATTAGTTATATGAATTAGATATCAAATGATCTTGGAGATACATGTTCATATGATCCAACTTAATTAGTTAAGCATTAATGTCTCTTTAATAACATAACATTTTGCTCAAAAATATTATCTTTTAATATCGCTTCAATACTTAATAATCTTCATAAAGAATACAAAGTTATAATATTTCTTATGAAATATGCAGTACTTACCTATTTCAATTTTGCATGATGCAACTTTCCCTAATGAATGCAGACAATCCAATGGACACTAAAACAAAAAGCAGGAAACAAGGAAACATAAATACAGATATATATATATACAGGACTATACTGTATGTATTACACACGGAGATATGATAGAAACATACAAACTGTATGATCAAGAGGTAGTGCCAGACTCGGGGGCCAACCAGATGTCATATTAAAAAGCTGTATATTTGAAGGTCTGTCCGTAAACAAATGTCAGAATTCTTTGTACATAAGAATGAGGGAAACCCTGGAATAGTTTAAATGAAGGTCTAGTTAATGCACTCAGTGTCAACAGTTTTGAAAAGTCTGGACAAGTACTAGAGAAGTGCACCAATCAAGTACAAATTTGACACCGACCCATCCGGTCATGATCCTGCCAACTTAAAATGGCGACAGAATGTGTCCCAAGCGATGAATTTCCATCCCTTTGTTTCATTAAAAAATGAACAATCTTTTGATATAACCATAAGACCAATAGTTCTTTCCATATCACTCTCAATTTTCAATTGTCATGTCAAGAAAAATATTGTTTTTTGATGAAATAAATTGATAAAAGTCATATGTCATATGGACACATTGCACAGAATCGTTCCTAAAATAAATCTGCTATTCTTAGTAAGCAAGAGCCTTATGAATGATACCTGGTATTGTAGTTCCGCTGCCTTCTGATAATGCCCCATTGCCTCTGCAGGTTTCTTTAATCTCTGAAAAACAAACACACAATAATCACTAAGGTAGAAGGAATGTTCAGTACTGGTTAAAGAATTATATATTGTGTTGTGCTGCAAGTAGTGGACGAAAACTACAAGTCACAAACCTGTGCAGTTAAACATTCTTGCTAGGCACTAGAATTAGTCCATACTCTTCTACTACAGGATGAGGTATCGTACACTGTGCCAAACACACTGAAATATTCTCTACAGAATTCACCTGTGAGGTATAAACTCAATTCAGATTTGGCAAAAATCATTATAAAACAAGGGATAGCAAAAGGAGGGAGAATTTTCTCAAGTCCAATGGTTTCAAGTTTGTGTTTAAATCTTAAAATAGAATATCAGCTTTCTTACCCTGAGACTGTTTCCAAGTTGGAGGCAGAGTGTTGCTGACAGGGCTGGCTGTTTATGCTCAATACTCACCTAAAGTTTCAAGTGAAAAAATGAGATATTTCTAAATTACTTTGCTGTAACTGAATTTGTAATGGCCATATGTGAAAGTATCCACTCCTTAGTTCATTTACCAAAAGCATCTTCATGTAACTTAAGTTTGAGTGAAGTCATATGGTTTGTTACACAAAAATGAAAAAAAAATGAAAACATTAAATTAATAATATTCTTTTCTTGTATAACCCTATAACCCTTTTAACCCTAAAAAATTGTTTCCTAATTAGTTTGGATTATCTTAGCTTAAGCTCTGGCAGCCATACCGTAATCCCCTCACATTGAATTTCAAAGAATAAATCCTGCCATTTACCCATCTAATACATGGGTGGAGAGTGGCCAATGTGGATTAATTTCCTGCCAAAAGACATGAGTGCCTTGGAAGAACACCCCCCCCCCCCAAAAAAAAAAA